>JAQGBT010001119.1:0-36014 GCA_034698585.1 Disparrhopalites patrizii
TGTCGGGTGGGGATCGAACCCACGCCCTCTCCCAAGCAGCGTGCACACGGTAGCCACTGCACTACCTCGTCCTGGTCCACTGTCCATCATATAGTAAAAGGCCCTGCCATCATATTGATATCCCTGGAAATCTTGTTTTGCAATTTTTAAAAATATTGAAAATTAAATTTCGCTCGAAAACATTTTTGGGACAAATCCTTATGGTAAAACCATATTAAAAAAGTAACTGCTGGTCTTTTTCTGGAAACAAACACCGTTTATCAGAATTCACAAATAAATAATAACTCTGATTCTAGATTTTATTAGTATCCACACATATAATAATAGAAGCGTTTTGCTTTGAAATATTATTTTAGAGTGTACAGTAGGCAAGTGCGTAGTACAGTTTGGCGACCAATTTACCGGACATGAACGTCTGTAAATAATTGATGGTCGTCCGTAAAAAAATGCTGGTAAAATTGGGAAATCAATTTTCCCAATTTTAATGAATTTTAAATTTTTAGCTCCGGTTTTTATGGACCGCGTAGATTCCCTACGCTCCCGGGTTTGTTTCCTATATCGATAAACTCTAGTCGAACTAGTCAAATTGAATTCTATGTAGTACTGTAGGATGCAGTATCTTGTGGTCTCACACACTTTAAGCACAGCAACTTCAATTTTAACCCTTTCCGTTTGAACTACTGGTCATTTAAGGTTCACTGGATTCCATTCACTTTTTGGTAAAAAATTCTAATCGGGAATCAGGATTTAGCATAGGGAAATTTTAACACAAGAAAAGAATCTATGTCCACCGTTCCGGTTTTGTAGTGTAACTTACGATTTTTATAACGAGAACTTTAGATTTTAATTGCCAAAGTACTCGGACAGGAAGTTCTTACAAAGCCAATATTAATATATGCATACTTGAAAGACAATCCGTAATAGTCAAAACGCACAGTTTTAGTTAACTCTTTTTTCCAGAAAATGCACCTAATAGCTATCCCAAATTCAGATGTATAGGCATAGCTACGCTGGAAAAAACCTTTTTTAATATTGTAAATGTACTCAACTTCCAACCGATTAACGTATATGGAAGTCTAAGAAATTTACGCATGAATTTGAAATTGTGTACACGATACAAGAAATATTCTGTGTAATATGAAACAGTTAACTGAGCTAATAAAACATCACAAGCGACTCTCTTTATAATGAACTTACTTCGTATACCTGATACCAGTACGTATATCTCCATAAATGGTACCAAAAAATGCTCCTCCTAAAACTCCAATTCTTCACCAAAACGTTTCACTGAAGTTTTGCATGGACTGGCGAGGTAACTGAACATATTTTGCTTTGCCGATCCTTTCAACAATCGGAACTTATGTACCTATAACTATTTTAACTATTTTAATGTAATTTAGGCAGGAAAATCACGTATAATCATGCATAATAAATTATATGTATGAAAGTACATATGAACCTCGGAGTAAGGACAGGAAGTCAAGCGTGCAATCATACTACATTAAAAAGCCAATAGGGCTGGGACTATTAATATTAATATTGAATGTTCCATATATGAAGATATCTATACATATACATAAAACAACAATTCCTGGCAATATTATGCCTATAGGTGCTTCCTTCCAGTGTTGTCATGTGGAAGATTTTATGCATTATATGCATGTACGAAGAGCGGAAAAAATAGTGTTGTTATGGAGGGATGTTGTTAGAGAGAGACCAATGTATACCCTTTATGCAATTATTTCAAAACATACAGTCAATTCTCTCTATAACGGTTTAGCAAACAGCACCCAGGAAAACCGTTATAACGAATAACCGGTATAAGGAAAACCGTTAAAAACGGTTTTAATGGCGGGGGATTCAAAAGTACCGAAAAACCGGTATAGCGTGCGAGGGCGTGGCCTAGAAACCGTTATAGCAAAAGGGAATTTATAGCGGGCATTCAGAAATCTGAAAAAAACCGTTATAGCATGTATGGGCGTAGCCTAAAACCGTTATTGCAAAAGACATTTATTGGTCGGGGATTCAAAGCTTCCCCGGTATAACAAAGAAACAATTATCAAATAACCGTTATAGAGGAAGATTTCAGCATTGAAATGGTCTCGGGCGGATTTGTGAACAACGTTATAGTGCGAAAGCCGTTATAAGGAGTTCCGTTACAGAGAGAATTGACTGTATATACATACATATGTATGCTCTAATTGTAAGTAATCATACGTCACATCAGTCAAATAAATAAGCCATATTGAGACAAAACTCGAGGGCCAACATTCCACATCTTACAAACACCATTCAGTGGTGTCTCTCTATAACAACATTGAAGGGAAGAAAAACATATTGTTACATACTGGGAAATGTTGTTATATAGAACATAAAGTATATACGTTACATGTACCAAGGGCGGAAAAAATAATGGTACTATGTAGAAATGCAGTGGAGTCTATCTACAACAAGTCCCTTTATAACAAGATTTCTCTGTAACAAAATTATTTGTTCGTACATTTAAGGTGCATATTTAATGTTCTACATAACAACATTTCCCTGTAACAAAATGTTTCGCTCTTCCCTTTAGAGTTGTTATACGGAGACTCCACCGTACTGTTTACATTATATTGCATTGCATTTACACGTAGCTTCATGTAACAAATTAATTATGTGGCGCTTAATAAAAGCCTACTAAAATGGTAACATAATTATCCATCACCGCGCGAATCACATTTAAAGCAATACTCCGGTCAAAAAAGAAGGCGTGGCCTACGTAGATCTTCATGGGATGCAAACTGCGCAGTACGCGATTCCAATAGCGATCCTTATGTCCCTGTTTCCTCCACGAATCCAACACCTGCCGAGATTTCTCATACAATTGACCCCCCATGCTGTTCACGAAGAACAGAAGGGCCACATGGAGGATAACGATAATCACCCCAAAGAGTCTCACAAACATATCCTCCGCTCCAGTAAAAATATGCAGGCCCATAACGGACATCATCGTGATAGCGGACTGAGTGAGGAGAAACAAAATCCTGGTGCAACTTACAAGTTCCAAAATGTAGACGAACGTGGCTTTGTAGATCCCAGTAATCTTCCGGCAGCTTCTTTCATCCGCTAATTGAACGTTGCTTTCACTGCATGCATATGCCAAAAAAAAGGATTTATGCGAATAAGTATAACACATATACACATATGAAGGGTATAGTTCCAAAACGGCTTAAGTCCACTCCGGCAAATTTTACAGGAACCGCAAAAAGGCGATATACATCCATCCTTGGTAAAACTCCGAAATTTAATGACGTACAATAATTGGCCATTGTTAGACAGACCATCCCACAAACTACACGAAATCCATCACGACGCGCTACCTCATTAGCGCGATATTTATATCGCGCATACAATGAACTGTTGCCGTTTTGGAACTGAAATGTTAAAGTGTATGAAAAACTTAATTCAAAAGGGAATTTCTCGCCTTTTTTGTCTCAGTTCTCCCTTGCTATCTCTCATTTAAGCTTTCTGCCTCTCTTATCTCGCTCTTTTTCCCTCTCTCCCTCCCTTAGCCCTTTCGTCTTTCTTCCTTTTTTCTCATTCTTCCACATAATTTTTATGCTTTTAACACTCAATTTTTTATCACCCTTTTCATTCATCTTCTTTTTTCTATTTTTTTTTTGACTTTCTCCTATTTTTGTCTCGCACTCTCTTTTCTGTCTCGCTGATATTTGTTCTTTCTCTCTTTTGTATCGCAGTCCTTTTGTCCCCTGGTTTTAGTTTCCTTTTGTCAGTCCATCATGGGATAGAATTTGCAGAATGAGAAAAGGGAGAAACAAATAGAGCGACACAAGGAAGAGAGTAGAAAGAGCGAAACAAGGAAGAGAGACAAAAGAGCGCGACAAGGAAGAGAGAGACACGGAAAAGAGAAACAAAAGAGCGAGACAAAAGAGAGAGACAAAAAACCTAGACAAGGAAGAGAGAGACAAAAGACCGAGACAAGGAAGAGAGAGACAAAAGAGCGAGGCAAGGAAGAGATGAAAAAGGGCGAGAAAAGAAGGAGAGAGACAAAAGACCGAGATAAGGAAGAGAGAGACAAAAGACCGAGATAAAGAAGAGAGAGACAAAAGAGCGAGGTAAGGAAGAGAGACAAAAGAGCGAGGTAAGGAAGAGAAAAAAAAGAGCGACACAAGGAAGAGATTTATATGAGTACTTCAATATTTTGACAGTAGCTGAAATACTCAAGTTATATGCCTCGAAATTTATATTTACACTTATACGCCATGGACACTCAGTAAAGTATATAAATAGCATCTTCGTGTGTCAGTTTACTAGTCATAGATTAAGGAAAGCTAGTGGAATCTTATTTACCTAGAGTTAGACTAACTATTGCAAATAAGAATATTTTTTTTGTTCTAAAGTATGGAACCAGCTACCATTATTACTACCTTGTCGCGATATAAAACTTGCTACATTAGAGAAAGGTTTCGTACGTAGTGTGCTAAGGGCACGAGATGATGCATTTATGTAGTGACTTGTGCCCGTTGATGATGACCCGGCTTTCATTTTGGCTTGTCCCTTCTCTACTCATTGTTACAAAGCGTTTAACGCTAGTGTCTTGAAATGAAAACCTTTACCATATCTTTTGATGTATTGATTTCTGTTGACACGTAAATAAAGCGTACACGCACACACAGACAAAAGAGCGAGACAAGGAAGAGAGAGACAAAAGAGCGACACAAGGAAGAAAGAGACAAAGGAGCGAGGCAAGGAAGAGAGAAAAAAGAGCGAGACAAGGAAGAGAGAAACAGAAGAGCGAGACATGGACGAGATAGACAAAAGAGCGAAACAAGGAAGAGAGACAAAACAGCGAGACAAGGAAGAGAGAGACAAAACAAAGAGACAAGGAAGAGAGATAAAACACCGAGACAAGGAAGAGAGAGACACGAAAGACAGAGACAAAAGAAATGAGAAGAAAGGAACAAAAAGATAATGAGACAGGAAGTACGAGACAGGCGAGAGAAAAATTAACCAGTAAAACGCATGCGTTCAGTATTGATGCATTGTTTATGCAGGGTTGTATGGACTTGTTCCGTTTTGGAACTATAACGCTGGTGGACTTGTTCCGTTTTGGAACTATAACGCTGGTGGACTTGTTCCAGTTTGGAACTAAATCGATTTTGAGCGTTGATTTCCGGGTACTAGATGTGACCTTTGACCCGAAGGAAAATAATGGTAGATGGCCATGCTAACTACATGTCTTTGCATGAAATAAAAACAATTTTCAAAAACATGGACTTAAGCCGTTCTGGAACTATACCCTTCATATGTTTAGTGTGTTATTCAAAGCATGATTTACTCACATGAAGAATTCTAAGGACGTAACTGCCAGGAGTATTCCTGGCGCGAAGCAGCAGATGATTCCGACTACCATTCCGAGGGCGTGGAACAACACTGTGCCACGCATTGTAGTTATTAGGACAACCAGATACCAATTAACTTCAGTGTCATCCGGATAGAAAAGTATGGCGGGCCGAATTGGAAGATAAAGTTTCAGCCAGACGAAGGGTCCCGTGATGACGGTGCAGATGAGTAAAAAATATACGAAGATTCCAAACCAGCCTAGGAGCCGAAGTTTCCTCTTCGATTTGGCTGAGAGGTACAATTCTGTTGACGAATTGACATTTGAATGAAGGGGAAAGCTTGGAATTGTTTTTGTGAATGCATAGTTGTAATTTTAGTAGTGTTTAACCTGGATAATTTTCAGGGAGAAACCAGAATCCCTGGTGTAAATGGGACAATTTCCGGAAATTGATGGCAAGAATGAAAGTTACAAATACACAGTTGATTATCTGGCAATAGACGATGAAAGCACTGACGGCTACATTGAGCTTTGTCTTGGGCCAAAACAATTCGTGTAAATCCATGCCAAAAATGATGCAGCCGATTATATTATACATCTGAACAATTCGGACCAAAACGAGCCTGTATTTTCTGGTGGTTACTTCCACCGTCTGGGTTTGGAAATTATATTGTATGGGAACAATGTAGGTGTAATGCGTCCACGTCAGACACAAACGGATGAACAAACGCACCAAGTTTGGAATGGGTTCACATCTGTCCATTTTCTTTTTCCATTCCCACAACGAATGGAAGGATGACCACACAACATCTCTCGGAATTTTAAGCCAGAAAAGGAAATTCATCTCTCTCAAAGTTTCCTTGGATGCCGTCAGGTAGGATTTTGGAACAGACTAAGACCTAAGAAGAGTTACGGTAAATCATATGCAAGTTTAAGCTGTTTCCTTTTATTCATTTGTACAGAACTTTGTATAGGGCTACGGCCAGAACTCGACAGTATAGATAAAACCCAATAATAAACAAAACAAAAATATTCATTTCTACTTTAATCCGAACCTCTTGTTCCAAATTTACATTAACATTCCACATGTGAAGCAAGTGATTCGAAAAGGAGTTAAGAAAGTCCAAAATTAAAAAAAAATTGAATCTTATGGTTTTATACAGACGCGTCACTTCTGCGACCAGACAAATCTCGGGCAATTAATTTTTTTTCATTGAGTAGGGAGAGGCACTTTGCGCGATTTGTTTCACAAAATTGCGCCTTTTATTTTTTCTGGTGCGCTTTTCGGATATAAAAATTATGCTTTTTGCGCGTTTGCTTTTTTCGGCTAGATCTTACGTATTACAGCATAATAAGTATGCCAAATATAATTTATAGCTTTTTCCAACGCCCACAGTAAACAAGGAGAATATAATTGGCAAAAAAGCTGATTATTTAGGAATGCATAAGCGATTTCTTCCACATATTCTCAATCTGAAGTTTACCAAATACCAGAGTGCTTTTCTCAATCAATACTTTTATAATGTACAAATGTGGATAGCCACACTAATAAATATGTAGCCGCCCACATCATGATTTTTCTATCTAGAATTTATGCTGGCTGTTTGGAAATTTATTAAAATTAATTCATTTATTTGAAAGACTAAAAATTGATGCATTGTAGAATTGTCTGCGCACACGGACAATATAAACGAATGCACTTTGTGAGCGAGATTGCTCTGTCAAAATATTTATGTTGGAATTTTTTAATCAAAATGATTGTCTAAGCGGTTGTAATTTGCAATTTTTTGGCCAAATTATTGAATTTCCAAGTAAATTCATAAATTATTAGTTTAAAAAAACAAAGGTGCGCTTATCCGAGCGAGATGCGCTTTTGGTGCTTTTTATTTTTTCACATTTGGGTTTTTCAGGCTAGCACAAACCTATTTTAGGTATATTCAGAGGGTGTACCAGGTGTTCCTAATTTCGGTGCTTTTTGCGGGTTTGCCTTTCCCTAAGTGAGACAATCAGAAATGAAAACATTCCGGCTATAGCAAATAGCATTCAGATTCAGAATCAAACGAAGCTGAGTCCATTGGTGGTTTACAAACAAAAGCTCACAAGTCCAAATAAGTGGAATGAAACTAAACTAGGGTGAGTGCGCCTAGCCAAGGTGACATAATTTCGAAACAAATTCATTTTTCCCAAAATCTGCCTATGAAAGTTTTTATTTCTTTTCAAATTAGAATGCATTGAAATGTCGTTAATAAGTTTATATGATTTTCAGCAACTTCAAGGTTGTGTATAGCAGAGCAATAAATCAAAATATTTGGATGGTCAAAAACGTCGATTTGCCTAAAGGTGACAGTTGGTGATTTTGAAGGTGAATACGTGTTCATATTATGATGTATGTGGGTTTCCTAGAAGCTTATGTACTTGCAAACCAATCCAACAATGTGGAATGGTTAAATTCGAAAGTCTCCCCAAAATAAAATTCAAAGCTAAACATGAATACTTGCACTGTCAAAACACAACAATTATTTTATCTCACAGCCTCAGTTGTTTGTGACTGTGAGTAATGATGAGGTTCCCCTGGTTTTCTATTTGTCGTAGGCGCTGCTACAATGCAAAATGCTAGTAGCTAAATAAATCGCGTAGGGGATGAAAAAAATATACTGTGTCACCTTTTGGAACAGAAAATATGTCAGCTTTGGGAACATGTGCAAAATTCATCTTGCTTCACTAAATATTTTCTAAAAGGTTAACCATTTGTATTGGATGAAAACAAAACAGCAATTGTTAAAGCAAATAGATGCAGAGTGGTGTTTGTCAAATAGAAGCAGGTTCCGTTGGAAACAAATTTCAGGGGAAAAAATTGAAATTTCATAACGGAAATTTGACAGATAGATGAGTTTAATCGGGAAAGTGCACTTGCAGTTGGCCGTTCTCTGGTGCGAATTCAAATTTGCGCCAAAAATAATTGGATGTCTGCGTGACCGCAGGGTCAATGGTTCGACATAAAACAAATAATATTTGTCCATAAGTTGTGCTTGATCGGAAGGTTTGTCACCTTTAGGGCAACTGTCACCATTAGGCGGACTGACCCTATACTATGTATCGAGGTAGCCCCTTGAGCACTTCTCCGTATGTACTATCATAGTATTAACCCCGGAAATCCCGTTTTAACTATATTTAAAAACACATTGAAAATTAAATTTGGTTCGCAAAAATTTTTCGGACAAATCCTTTTATGTATGGGAAATATATGTTGAAAAGTCCCTGAATTTTGCAGTTTTATTGTTGATATGGTTTGGGATTGGTGGTCTTAATTCATTTTGGAATAAATGCTTCATATGTTTATCAGAGGTCTTAGTCACAAATAAACGATACCTTTGATTATCCTTTTTATCAGTATACAGTGGAGTTTTTCGTATTCTTATACAGCAATGTTGTTATATACAGATTGTTACAGAGACTGCAACGTTCTGGAAACGTTTTGCTTTGAAAAATTATTTAAGAATGCGCAGCAGATAAGTGTGTACAGTCGAACCTCTCTATAACGTTCCCCTTAAATCTGCATATTTTCCCCGTTATAACGAAAAACCGTTATATAGAACATAAATTTCTATATTCACAATTGGAGAAAGTTTTTGAGGTAAGCATTTTCAGCCACCTGTATAGAGAGAAAACCATTATTAGGGAGCCCGTTATAGAGAGGTTCGACAGTAATACATTTTGGCGACCAATTTTACTGACATAAACGTCTGTAAATAATTTATGATCCTTCCGGAAAAATGCAGGGAAGAATGAGACATCAAATTGGATTACATGTTTAGCTCCGGTTTTTACGGACTATGTGGACACCCTACGCCCCTTCTTTGTTTCGATACGTGCCATACTGAAAAAAGTAAGTGTATTATGCAAACGTTTTTATATAACGTTGGAAATAATGAAACATAGGCTTCTATATGATCGACTTGTATATGATACAGTAGGGTCTCTCTAGAACAACTCTGAAGGAAAGAGTAAAACATGTTGTTACTGGGAAATGTTGTTATATATAGAGCATAAAATATGTACTTTGCATGTACGAGGGGTGGAAAAACTAATGTCGTTATATAGAAGTGCTGTTATAAAGAGACTTGTTATAGAGAGACTCCACTGTATATACTTCCAAGTATTTTGTCTTGTTGACCTACAAGGCCATATAACGTTCACTTTATAACATTTATGCTGTGGTTCTTTCTGGTAAAAACATTTTACACGGGATTTAACATTGCGAAATTTAAACACAAGAATGTTCCGGTGACGATTGTTTGTCTATGTATATACCGATGCCAAAAGATAATTACTCGGAGCAAAATGTTTATCTGCAAATTTACAACGTTAGGCTTCGTATTTTACTTTTATTTTTAGCTGCTTTCTAGTGAAACTTACCTTGGATGTGTATTGGAGAACTTTAGATTTGAATTGCATATATACTCCAAGGGCAGGAAGGGTAAGCTGTCCCACTACAGATGTTCACATGTGCAGTGCACCAACTAACGAGTATACCCCACAAGCACCATGATCTAGCAATGCTGCAATATGGCAATAGAAGAAATTTAATGTAGAATTTTATTGTGAATTCCGAAAAAGATTGTTTTCAAATCCGACCAAAATTATAAAAGTTATGGCTGTTTTTCAAAAAAAAATTAAAAATTAAAGATTTTAGAGAGATTATTAAACTTTTTTTTGAAAAACCGTCATAACTTCCGCAGTTTCGGTCCGATTTGGATAAAATTGATTTTGCTGGATTTGCAATACAATTTTATATCATAAACATGCATTTTAATCTGTAAAAGTCAAAATAATGTTATGTACTAGTTTTTGGCAGTCTTTACTTTATTACTCTTTACTGCAGTGAATGTACCCAAATTGGGTTGTTGAGATATATAGGCATGCGCTGAAAAGAAATTTCTGTTATAGGTTACATTCAATGCACTCACCATGTACGGATTTGTATACAAATCATCAATAATGAAATAATTAATGTAATATCCTAAATATAACGTAGATGATAAGAAATAGACGCTGCGCTGGGTACAAGTTTTTGAAATTGTCCACACCATACGAGAAATATTCTATTACCAGAAGTTTTCCACCGACTGACGAAGTAACTGAACATCCTTTGCAATGCCAATGGTTCCAGCAATCTGAAACCACAAATTATGCTATAGTGCAGTGTAGGCAGGAACATCAAGTATAATCATGCATAATAAATTATATGTATGAACCTTGGAGTAGGGACCGGAAACCATGTATAGGCAATCATACTACATTAAAACCGAATAGGTTTGGGAAGAATATAAAAAACAGTTGCGACGGAGTCTCTCTATAACCCGTCTCTTTATAAAAACATTTTTCCATAGCAACATTAAATATTTGCCCTTCCCTCCAGTGTTATTTTATGGAGAATTGAAAGTGGACATTACATGTACGAAGAAAAAATAGTGTTGTTATAGAAAAATTTTATGTATAAAGAGAGTTATTCTGGAGGAACCACTGAATACGCTGTATGTAATTATGTATTTCAATACATGTACATAACCTGTGAGTGCACTTATAAGCAATCATGCGGCATATCCGTCGAATAAATAAGGCATATAAACATTAAACAAAATTTGAGGCTAACAATCCAGAATGCAAAAACAACACATGATAATTAGGCTAGGATAATAACCAATAGCTATATCGGTATATGCATACATACATAAATACAAATGTCCATAACTCCCACCACAATTTTTCCCCTTTTTGAGGTTACTTAACAAATTATGCCATTGAATATGAAGTTTCCCCGTTAACTGGCGCAAGCATTTCAGCCATTACAACGTATACCTAATTATATTGGTACAATTTCGGGAATCAAGCAATAGCAGCGGTTTTAGGCCACGCGTTCAAATGTTCCTCGCATTATAACGATTTTTCCCGAATTTTAAAATCCCCGCGGTTTTTCACTTTTTAGGCCACGCCTTTTGGCACAATGAGGGTTTTTCTGATGTTTTGAATTCCCCGCGGTTTTGCTCATTTTACTATAACGGTTTTAGACCACGCCTTCAAATGTTTGTTTGACTATAACGGTTTTCTCTTTTTTTTTCAGACCCCACAAGCTAACGGTTTTTCGTTATAACTATAACTGTTATATGCACCTACATCTTGCTATACCGTTATAAACAGAATTGACTTCATACGAATTAGAATTGCAACACATCATTGTCCGAAGTTGCCGTTGAGTGTTGACGAGATGTTAACTCCCATTTGAATGTTTGAATTTGTTCACGTGATTGGTGCCGTAGGCGGTATGGGCATACGTCAATAACAATAATAATGCTTGCAGATATATCAGAACGTCCATTTGAATGTTTTAATGTGTACACCTAATTGCCGCCGTAGGCGGTATGGGCCTACTAGTGTATACATACAACAAGTAACGCAATAAAAATTATTTGTGTTTGCTTATTCCCAGATGGTCGTCCGCAGAACCAATTATGTATGCTTCGTCCTGAACATGTTACATAACTAGTAAAATTCCGTCCTATATACGTACTAGAATGTTAAGTTTTTTACATATACATAGATGGGGTATCTATATTGACGCTGTAGTTAGAATTAATGGCTGGGACTAGCGGGCACACGAAAAAAAGGCCGAAGGCGAGACGACGACGAAACGTTTTATGTTTAGTAGCAAAAGTTAGTGTTTTATTTAATTTAGCATATAATCTACACCAATTGCAGCAAGAGACAGAAAATGCAACTCACAAAATCAGCCACAATAAAAATAAGCAATTATAGTAATTAAAAGGAAGAGGAAGAGAAAATTAATTATATTTTAAGTCCAGATAACAAAAAAAGGACGCAAATGTCTCAATAACGGTCAAACTCAAAATAGACTAACACTATGCAAAACCCCGAAGTAAATAGGGAAAATAAACATAGTGGGGACTCAAGTCCTAAATAATCGTAAAGGAAGGGGGAAAATCCACAGATTTTTGAATGGGACTAAATGGAGAAAAAGGAATCTTAAAAAAAGATATGGAAAGCAGAATTGGAAGATGGAGTCCAGTGGAGAGTTGAGTGATGTGTGTTGAGAGATGGGAGGAATCTCTAGAGGCCCAAATAGCATGGTCTTCCACGCCTCGAGACGCTTCGGTGACGCTCAAGGCCGATGGGCGGACTATTTTCATTGGTCGAACCTGCTTGCGGGACTAGACAGGAATCTTTACGTAGAAGAGAGTGGCGGGATGAACGGAATGAGCGGAGGCTCGCTACAATATCTACAGTATAGCCATTGAACCGTCTAGATATAATATGATATACATATTGTACATGTTCGTCATAATTCATAATGGATGATAGTTGCATATATGTACAGTGGAGTCTCTCCATAACAGCGTCCGAAGGAACCCAAAAGTTTGCTGTTATAAAAGGAATGCTGTTATATAGAACGCAATTAATATGTATTACATGTACAAGGATCGGAGAATTTCCTGACGTTATTCAGAACATGCTGTTATAAGCGGTGCTGTTATGAAGAGACTCCACTGTACAGTGTACTATACATCTCTATATGACAACTCTCATAACAACTTTTTCTCTATGGCATCTATATTTTTCATCTATTCGTATATGTAGTGTATACATATATTACTTTTCATACACATAACAACCATTTCAATAGTATGTAATACAGTGGAGTCTTTATATAACAAGTCTCTTTATAACAATATTTCCCTGTAACAACACAATCTTTTCAGCCCCTTGTACATGTAAGGTACACATTTAATGTTCTTTATAACAACCTTTCCCTGTAACAATATTTTTCGCCCTTTCGTTCAGAGTTGTTATATAGAGACTCCACTGTACATAAATACTTATGCATGTACATTAAAGTAATCACAGCACATCCGTCGAAAAAATAAGTCATAAGAATGAAACAAACTTCGAAACTAACCACCCATAACGTAAAAAAGCATAATATAATAATATTTATTTACGTTGTGGGTTGTTATACATACGTATGTACATGCAGTGGACTCTCTCTATAACAAATCTCAAGGGAAGAGAACAAATGGTTGTTATATGGAAGGTACACTGTACATATATGTATATGCGAAGGGTTGAAAACTAAATTTGCTTTGGAGACAAAATTGTTATAAGGAGAGTTGTTATAGAGCGAGAGTCCACTGTGAATATATGCACTTATGTGCATTTACAAGCAACCCCGAATTTGCCCATTGCGTGTTTTATTTTGAGGTTGCTGTACAGAGTATGCGAAATTTGAATATATGAGCGTTTTAGATGTAACTTTAACGCCTTAGACAAACATTAAAATATGTTGTTATAGCTCTCATTAGTCGATTAAGTAATTTATGGATGCGTAGACAAGCTTATTGTTTCTACCCGGAATGAGTGCGTTTTGTCACGCTCTTCCCTTAACTGGCGTAAACATCCCGGTAATAACTCCTGACATTAGTATAATTAATTTGCATCAACGTCATATTTGACCCTCGATGCGTTTGGTTTACAACCGTTTCAGATATATTTCCTCACTTAACCCCGAGACCGTTGCTATCACCCAAAATGGAAGGTAGATTGAAGGTGGCCGAAAAGCATTTCTACGAAATCTTTTCCTATCCATTAAGGATAATGCAGGTTTTGGGTTATTTTCCGCACAAAATTTACAACTCCCAATTACATGTACCGTGGTCATACCTGTGTATTCCATCAATATGGTCGGGGCTGTTGGCGGCGGGAATTTTTGCTCTGCTCCCAGGCTACATCGAATCTGCTCGGACATTCGCCGCTACATTTTACTTGGAAAAGGGCACGGATTTCATGACGTTTCAGATAGTTGGCATCGCAAATATTTGCTATTTGAGCGCTTTTCGAATCTTGGCATTAGCTGGGGGAAAACGCTTTGCAAAATTTTGGGAGAATCAGTGCGTCGTAATGGAATTAATGGAAACCAATTTCGGGGACATGATCCAAAAATATTCAGGGAATTTCTCCAGTTTAAAAAAGTGGTGTAAACAATGTTGCATTATTATTGTGGTTCTCACTTTTGCCCACGTACTAGGACTAGCAACTACTCCGATTACTTTACGAAATGAGTACGAAATTAAATATACCTACATCGATTTAATGCATCAATGTATTCTGCTTATCTTCCTCTGTTTCCATGCTGTATCTACCGTGTGGTTTGGCGGTTTGCTCAAACTCTACTGTCTGCTGATGTCGCTTCTGAACAAAAAAATGGAAGAATTAAATTCAAAATGGTGCCAAGCGCAAATTTTGGAACGGGATCTACATCGGTGCATCGAATGCTACTACAGAATCGAAAAATTAATCCAATATTTTGACACGCATTTCGCTGTGCCGTTGCTATTGGAAATTTCCGCTGTGGTCTTCGCCATTATTGAAATGAGTTTCTACTTTTACTGCTGGCTCGTCGCCGGACGTGCTGATCTTGTTATGTCAAATTTGGTAATATACTCCCTTACGTGGGTCCGCATTTGGTTTATTTGCGCTCAGGCAAGGCGGGTTAGGGTGGCAGCTACAACAGTTGGCAAGGACGTGGCAAAGTTTCTTGACGCAAACAACTATTCTAACATATCTCCGACTCTTTTACAGAAGGTAAAATGATGTTACTGCATTAATCAAGCCGTGGAATTTGTAGTCTTCTACGCTTATTCTAATTTGTGTGTACATACATTTCTAAGGCGCTATGCTTTGTCAGCCATGTTGAGCAGTGTCCACCCAAAATTTCGCCTGGTGGCTATTTTACGGTCGATACACATCTTATTACATCCGTAAGATTTGTTTCTTATTTAACGTCACTCATTCGAAATTTGTGTGCTGATCGTGGTATTTAAAATAATTCTTGTGCTTTATCTTTGACAGATTCTATCAGCAGCAACCACGTACCTAATTATTTTAGTTCAGTTTAGTCAGAAGGACAAGACAGAAACGAGAATTGATAAAACGAATTATTAAACCAAATACTACTGTATATTATAACTGTATTACATAGTTACGTAAACTACAAACGTTTTCTATTATTTGCATAACTAACTTGAAATTCTGATTGACATTGAGTCGTAGAAATTCAAAGCCTTTGATGCAGGAAATGTTAAAAATATTATGCAGGACATAATGTATGAAAATGTATGAAAATTGAATGAAAACACCCCTATGAATAATGAAATTATTTTGGTACCTCTCCACTTCCTTCTGCAACTGTGCGACGAAAATATATTTCCTTTTATTTGAGGAACAATGAACAATTAACTTTATATTGATTAAGGTTTACATAAGAGTCCATCGTTTGTATTGCGGGCTGTCTGACACATTCAACTTGCTTTATAACGGTTCCGCTTTAAACTTTAAATTTCCCATGCCATAGCGAAACATCGTTATAGAGACAATAAATTTGTGAGTTTGCAATTTGAAAAGGCTTTTGGGGGAAGCTTTTTCTGCCACTGTTATAGAGTGAAAACCGTTGCAGTTGACACCTTCTATAACTGGCTCCATTATAAGTATGTGCATGGTGGCCGAAAATGCTCCCCTCAAACGCTTTTTCCAATTGCTTATATTATCTTGGACCAGAACAAGCCTATATTTTATATAGTTGTGACTTCCACCGTCTGGCTTTGGAAATTATATTGTATGGGAATAAGGTAGGTATAATGCGCCCACGTCAGACACAAACGGTTGAACAAAAGGCCCACGTCTGGAATGGGCTCACGTCTTTCCATCTTCTTCTTCCATTCCCATAACGAATTTAATTGGTGACCACACAACATCTCTTGGAATTTTAAGCCAGAAAAGGAAATTCATCTCTTTCGAAGTTCCCTTGAATACCGTTAGGATCCAAGTTAGGATTTGGGAACAGACTAAGACCTAAGGATGAAAATAAATCATAATCAAGATTAAACAGTTTCCTTTTATGCAGTTGTACCATAACCCAAACCGTCTCTATTGTTCCTGCAAGTTTGCGTGACATTAATATTAATAATCATGTGAAGCATTTGATTCCAAAAGGAGTGAAGTCCAAAATTTAGAAAAAAGTAAAGTCCATGGTTTTGTACAGAAACGTCATGTCTGTGACCAGACGAATCCCGCGCAATTCAATTTTATTCAATGGGTCAATCAGAAATTAAAACAATCGGGCTTGCAGCAAAAAGCATTCAGGATCATATGGAGATGAGTCCATTGGTTATTTACAAGCAAAAGGGGAGAAATCCAAAGAAATGGAATCAAACCAAACTAAAATATGTATTAAGGTAGCGCCTTGAGCACTTCTCCGTACTAGCATAATAATTTCCCAAAAATCTCGTTTTAACTATTTTAAAAATAACATTGAAAATCAAATTTCGTTCGTAAAGATGTTTCGGGTAAATGCTTATGAGAAAATATATATTAAAATTTAGTCCCTGAATTTTGGAGTTTTATATGTAAAATGGTTTGGGTTTGGTGGTCTTAATTCCTTTTGAAAATAAATGCTTTATTTGTTTATCAGACGTCTTCGTCATATATTATTTATAAACGATACCTTTGCTTCTACTTTTTATCAGTATACAGTGGTGTCTCTATAACAACACTGAGGAGAAGGGAGCAATTCTTATAGAGAAATGTTGTATGCAGATTATTTGCAGAGACTGCAATGGAAACGTTTTGCTTTGAAAAATTGTGTTAGAGTGCGCAGTAGGCAAGTCTGTAATACATTTTGGCGACCAATTTAACTGTCATAAACGTCTGTAAATAATTTATGGTTCTCCCGAGAAAATGGGAAATCAATTTGGAATAAATTTTTACCTCCGGTTTTTACAGACTATGTGGATTCCCTAAGCTCTTATGTTTGTTTCAATACTTGCGAAATCGATAAAAGAGAATGTTGTTTATGAAAATGTTTTTAGAAAACGGTTTAATGAATGAAACGTATAAAATCGACGTCTATGTAGTAAATATTATAATATAAAATGTGATGGTCTTGAACCCGTTAGGCTCAGCAACTTCAATGTATTTTGCCCTGTTGACCTACCAGGTGCTTTAACGTTCACTTTATAACATTCAAGTTTTGGTTGTTTTTGAAAACAATTCTAAACAGGATTTAACGTTGGGGAATTTAAGCCTTAGAAAGAATGTTCCGATGACGATTGTTTGTCTATGAATACCGGTGCAATTTTGCAATTGTAAAAGTTTTGCGTCCGCGGCAGTTTCTTGCCCTTCCTGTAAAATTTGCTCGAGTGGACTTAGGCTGGTTTGACTCTAAAATCCCGAATTCCCCATAAGTCTTCATATGATGTGTAATACGTAGCTACAGTGGACTCTCGCTATAACAACCCTGAAGGGAAGGGCAAAAATGGTTGTTATTTCGAAAAGTTGTTATACGGAACATTTATTATGTGCACTATACATATACGAAGGTCTGAAAAATATCGTTGTTATAGAGTAAAAGTTGTTATAAGGAGAGTTGTTATAGAGATAGTCCACTGTACAGTGGAGTCTCTTCATAGCAGCATCCCTTATAAAAGCATGTTCTGAATAATGTCAGGAAATTCCACGCACCTGGTACATGGAATACATATTAATTGTGTTCTCTATAACGGCATTCCTATTATAACAGCAACATTTTGGGCTCCCTTGGACGCTGTTATAGAGAGACTCCACTGTATATCGGTATATGTATATTATATATGTACATATGTTCATACATAAGCATATACGTATAGCGAATGTATGTGTACAGGGTTCTATTTTGTAGCATTGTTGCATCATATTGTTTACGGGGGGCCATATCGTTTCTCGGAAGGCCGTACATGCAATATCGAATCTGCAAACTTCCATTGTCTGTTTGATTCTGCGGTTGCTAAAAAAGATGAAGAATTTGAGCATGAACGTTTTGGTTGTTGCCTTGACGCCTTTGACAAATATTTTGTAGCTTTCATTCGTCGATTGAGTAATTTATGGATATGTACACAAAAATATTATTGTTTTTACCCAGAATGAGTGTGTTTTGTCACGCTGTTGCGTTAACTGTTGTATAAACATCGGAAGTATCTCCTAACATTAGTATAATTATTTTCCTACAACAACGTATGACCCTCGCCCCGTTTGGTGTACAACCGTTTCAGACAAAATTTGTTCACGAAAAGCTAATTTACTATATGACCCAAAATGGAAGGTAGATCCAATCTGGCCGAGATACATTTCTTCGAAATCTTTTCGTATCCACTAATGATAATGCAAATTTTGGGTTATTTTCCACACAAAATTTGCAACTCCCAATTACATGTACCGTGGTCATTCCTGTGTATTCCAGCAATCTGGTCCGGGCTGTTGGCGGCAGGAATTCTCGCGTTGCTGCCAGGTTACATCGAATCTATACGGACATTCGCCGCCACATTTCATTTGGAAAAGGGCACGGATTTCGTAACGTATCAGATAGTTGCCACCACAAATGTTTGCTATTTGGTCGCTTTTCGAATCTTGGCATTAGCTGGGGGGAAATGTTTTGCAAAATTTTGGGAGAATCACTGGGTTGTAATGCAATTAATGGAAACCAATTTCGGGGACATGATCCAAAAATATTCCAAACAATTCTCCAGTTTGAAAAAGTGGTGTAAACAATCTTGCATTATTATTGCGATTCTCAGTTTTTCCCAAACACTGGGATTAGCAAGTGCTCCGATTAGTTTAGGAAATGAGTACGCAGTTAAATATACGTATGTCGATTTATTGCATCAATGTATTGTGCTTTTCCTGGCCAGTTTCCATTCTGTATATACCGTGTGGTTTATCGGTTTGCTCAAACTCTACTGTCTGTTGATGTCGCTTCTGAGCAAAAAAATACAAGAATTAAATTCAAAATTGCCCCGATCGCAAATTTTGGAGCGGGAGCTGCATCATTGCATTGAATGCTACTACAAAATCGAAAATCTAATCCAATATTTTGATGCGCATTTTGCTGTACCATTGCTATTGGACATTTCCATTGTAGTCGTCTCCATCATTGAAATGAGTTTCTACTTTTACTGCTGGCTCGTTGCCGGACGTGCAGATCTTGTTATGGCAAATTTGGTAATATATTGTCTGACATGGCTCCGAATTTGGCTTATCTGCGCACACGCAAGGCAGGTTAGAGTGGCTGCTACAACGGTTGCCAAGGATGTTGCAAAATTTATAGACGCAAGCAGCTATACTGACATATCTCCACCTCTTTTACAGAAGGTAAAGTGTTTTTACTACGCTTTTGCTCAAGTCAAAAATTTACAGGTGGCTACGATTTTTCTAATTTCGTTGTACTTTTCTAATAGACGATATGCTTTGTAAGCCACGTGGAGCGGTGTCCTCCGAAAATTTCTCCCGGTGGCTATTTTACGGTCGATACACATCTTATTACATCCGTAAGATTTGTTTTTTTTATTTAACGTCACTCATTGGAAATTTGGGGTTAAACATTAAAATAATTCTTTTGCTTTTTCTTTGACAGATTCTATCAGCAACGACCACGTACCTAATTATTTTAGTGCAGTTTAGTCAGAAGGACAAGACAGAAACGAAAATTGATAACACGATAGATTGAAGCAAATCGTGGTAGATATAATTTTGTATGTATATAATTACGTAAATTCAAAATGCCTTTGTATAGCTTGAAGCTCTTTCAAACATAGTATAAGAGGTAAACGCTTGATCTACGGCGCAATTGAGATAATGAGATGCACTTCTATAATGAAAGACTTACAGTCGACTCTCGCTATAACTGCACCCAACCAAGCATCAAATTTCGCTTGGTATAGCAAAAACCGTTATAGAGAACAGACATCTGTATGTTAGAAATACTTAGCATGCTTAAACTCACATCGCTACCAAAATAATTTAGAAAAATAATTGTGATGTAGAAATTCAAAACCTATGAAAACATTTTTTTATTACAGAAAAATCTAAATAGGGCAAACGTAAATACACAAATGAATAATTAAATAAATTTTGCTGCAACTGCACAGCGAAAAGATGTTGCCAATTATTTAAGGTACAATCATCTTCATCGTAATTGATTAATATTACCATTTAGTATTTTTCCTCCGTCTTTTCTAATGATTTAAGCTTACGAATAACCTACTAAAATGCTATAAAAAAATTCGAACAAACGCTACTGCAAACAAAAGGCTGTAAATACTATTGACAGAAAATACAGAAAATGGTAACAGAATCGTAAACTATCGCGGATAATTTAGTATACATTATATATATTTCCTGTATATATGCCTATAAATTGCTCTCTGTATTCAGAACCAATCTGTATACAGTGGAGTCTCTTCATAGCAGCATCCCTTATAAAAGCATGTTCTGAATAATGTCAGGAAATTCCACGCACCTGGTACATGGAATACATATTAATTGTGTTCTCTATAACGGCATTCCTATTATAACAGCAACATTTTGGGCTCCCTTGGACGCTGTTATAGAGAGACTCCACTGTATTCAGATAGTGTAATTGTGCACGTTCAGAATATGCAGTGTACACAGTCTCTTCATAACAGCACCCCTTATAACAGCATGTTCTGAATAAGGTCAGGAAATTCGTCGCACCTTGTACATGGCATATACATAATAATTGTGTTCTCTATAACAGCATTCCTTTTATAACAGCAACATTTTGGGCTCCCTTGGACGCTGTTATAGAGAGACTCCACTGTAGGAATTATCAAGTAAATATATTATTATTATAATTGAGAGATCCATCCGGTGCTGATGACAATACTACTCCGTTTATTCATTACTAAAACGGCCAAACAATTTAATTGATCGGTTTAACATTTAACTGTGCGATAACCCAATAAAGGGCAGTGGGCCATCAGCAACAGATTAAGAATAGAATGCTAAAATGGTGATATAATTCTCCATCACCGACCGAATGACCTTCATGGCAATGCTCCTGTCATAAAATAAGATGTGCCCCATGTAGATTTTCAGGGGCTGCAAGGTGCTCAGTACCCGATTCCAATATGGACCCTGATTAGCTTGCTTTTTGCAAGAATCCAGCAACCCCCGGGACTTCTCATATAACTGACCCTCGGCGCTGTTCGCAAAGAATATTAGGGTCACATGAACGATGAGGAGAATCACCCCAAAAATTCTCACGAGCACGCTGTCCGCCCACGTAAAAATGTGCAAAGCCATGACGGACATGGTCATGATAGCACATTGAAGGACGAGGAACAGATTTCTGGTGCAACCAACAAATTCCAGGATGTAGACATGAATGGCTCTATAGATCCCGATAAATTTGCGACGGCGGGCGAAATTCCTTAATTGGACGTTGCTCTCGCTGGAAAAATACCACAATCGTTTTTGGATCGCCATTTTAAAGAGACTTTTAAAAACGTTTTATATTTTTAAATGATTTACCCACATGAAAATTTCTATGATCAACACGGCTGTGAGTAGGCCTGGAAAGGCACAGCATGTGACGACAACTGCCATTGCGAGTGAGTGAAAACACATTACGTAGTGTATTGCGGTGGTCAGGATCACCAGATGCCAATTAACCTCATCAGGATTGGGATAGCAGACGATGGCAGGTTTAATTGGAGTGTAAACTTCTATCCAAATTATGGGGGAAATGATGGCCACGCAGATGAGTAGAAAGTAATGGCAGACGCCTATCCAGCCCAACAGCCGAATTTTCTTCTTCGATCTGGCCGAGTGGTACAGTTCTGTTCAAAGAAAGAATTTGATAATCCAGAGATTTATTTTTATAATCGGTAGTCGCCATCGGTGAAGTTGTAATTAATGCTAACCTGGATAATTCTCAGTGAGAAAGACGGAGCCATCTTTTAAATGGGGCAGATCCCGAAATTGGATGGCGAGAAAGAAGCCAATAAATCCGGCGGTGACTATCAGGCAGTAAATGATGAAGGTGCTGATAGCGATATTCAGCTTGACCTTAGGCCAAAACAGCTCGTGAACTAGACCGAGCCCATAAATGTGGAAGCAGATTACAGTAAATGTCTGCAGCATCCGAACAAGCCCTAGCCTGTATTTGCAGATGGACACTTCCGCAGTCTGGCTTTCGAAATTGTATTGTATTGGTACGAAAAAGGAGTAATGTGCCCACAGATAGCATAATCGCATATACAAGCGCACCACATCTGGAATTGGCTCACCAATTTCCATCTTCTTTTTCCAATCCAACACCGAATTTATTGTGGACCACACAGCACGTCGTGCAGTTTTAAACACTCGAAGTAAATTCATCTCTCACAAGTATTAGTTTTGATGCTGTGATGAAGAAAGGCGACAGACTGAAAATTTGCGGATATCATATACCACAGTCAAAATGAAACTGTTTCGTTGTGCTACATATATAGTACAGGTAAAATCCCCGAAGCTATTGTCCTTAAAATTTCGTTATGGTAAAATCTGGATTACATATTCTTCATCATGTTTGTCATTTCCAAAGAAATTATTCCCTTAAGTGCTTCCTCAAGATTTTGGCGTTTGGACCATTACGTTATTGTGCCCCTCATTTGTGGCGTTTTATTCCAAAATTTTGTGTAGTTATGTATGTCTGGAATAAATTATGATCCAACCAAAAAAATTCGTTTAAGTCAGTTTTAAGAATTTTGAAACTCCGTTTGTTTATGAAATATGGGCTTATTGTTGGTATTCACATTAATAAAACAAAAAATGGAGGATAATCGCGGTGGGACACAAAAAATTTACAAACTTTAAGGAGACCAAACTGCGATTTTTCCAATGGAAATCATTTTCCCACGGATTTTGTGGCTGCTATTAAGGAAGGTTTTGCAAGAACAAATGCAAGCCTGAGGTAATTTAATAAATAGTGAATTGCGCAGTCTTGTTACTGTTAGACATAATCAGGTGATTTGGTTTTTTAGATTTCCAGCAATTTACGTACTGGATATCGTTTTCAGCAATAAATATGACACAGTACGTAGGAAGCGTTTGGAATCGGGGAAGTTTTAAATTATTTTGATAGCAAAGGAAAGTGGTAGAGACGCCATACTTTGGCAATTCTCCAAATAATATTCCGGAGAATAATTCCGGTGAGGAAAATCCCCCCGGATTTCGGATTTACCATGTACCCTAATGCATGGTTCACACATCCGCCACTTGGACCAGGAAAACCTGTATATCTGTAGGATAAATATGTTATCAATGCCTCGAGGTGTTCTGTGGAAGATGGTAACTATCATATAGTCAGAAAATGTGTTTTGTCAAACGAAACTGGGCCAATCTGATACAGTGGAGTCTCTTCATAACAGTACCCCTTATAACAGCATGTTCTGAATAACGTCAGGAAATTCGCCGCACCATGTACATGGAATACATATTAATTGTGTTCTCTATAACAGCATTCCTTTTATAACAGCGAAATTTTGGGACCCCTTGGACGCTGTTATAAAGAGACTCCACTGTATGGAGATTTTTATGCTTCATTATTATAGCTTTGCCACTGAATGACCAATTATGACGACCCTGGGCCAAACAATGACTGAGAAAATTATGTGACAGGGTTAACTATAGTTTACTTATCTCTGCTAAGTACAGTGGAGTCTCTATATAACAACTCTGAAGGGAAGAGCGAAAAATATTTTTACAGGGAAAGGTTGTTATATAAGAACATTAGATATGTACCTTACATGTACGAGGGGCTTGAAAAATAATTACAAAGGAAAGTTGTAGCAAGACTTGTTGTAGAGAGACTCGACTGTACGCTCTACGCTAAGTGTGTCACATTTAATGACTGAAAATGGGGGATTGAGCACGAGCAAGAAAATGTTAGTTTTCTATATTCAAGATACTACGTACTGCCGCTATAATGAACCAGGTTAAATGTTGAGATAATAACTTAATCCATTCCGTTTTGATTTTTTCAATCCCAAAAGTCATGATTTATTTCAAGTACTACAGTCGACTCTCGCTATAACAGCACCCTATAAATCATCAAATTTCGCTTGTTATATCGCAAAATTGTTATAGAGAACAACCTTTTCTATATGTTAGCAATTGGAGAAAGTTTTTGAGGGAAGCATTTTTTGTAGCTGCTGTGGCGAGAGTACTGTTATAAAGGAGACTGTTATAGAGAGAATCGACTGTACGTTGGTACATTTAGAATTTAAAATCGCCCGGTTCACGGCTCCTGAAGAAAGCATAAAAAATACCTACTCACGGCGGTTGTACAAATATTTTTGGGAATTTTCAATTAGCATAAAATAGCAATTTTGTATATGCTGACATCATAGCGATAAATATAAAATATTTTACACATGCGTGTATCCACAATAGGTGCATACATAGTGACTATTACGGCTTTTATTACATATATATACATACATATGTGTGGTTGCTTAATCAAGTTAACAATCGGAAATTTCCACGTGTGCCCCACGGTTGTCGTGTCAACAAATACTGAACTCAAATAAATTCTCTCATCAACATATGGACTAATTGATAGATAAACAAATATGGTCTGTCGCTGTGAAAAAATAATGTGTTTCGTCACGTTGTATACGTCTTGGTAAACGTAAACACACTTCCAAGATATTGCAAATTTAATAGGTATAATATTCTTGCCCCAACAGTGTTCCTACCTATACGTCTGCGGTGTGTATCGGTTCCAAATTATTGTTCACCATACACTTTTGCAAAATACATCGAAAATGAAAGTCCAGCCCAAGTTGGTAGATACAAATCTGTATCAAATATTTTCGTATCCTCTAAGGATAATGCAAGTTCTGGGTTATTTCCCACACAAAATTTGCAACTCGCGTTTGCTTGTCCCGAGGACATGCCTGTGCATTTCCTCCATTTGGTCCGGGCTATTGGCGGCAGGAATTTTTGCAATGGTCCCGGGCCACATGGATGCAACAAATACTTTCGGCAATACATTTTACCTGGATCTGGGCACGGATTTTGCGACATATCAAGCAGCTGCCACTGCAAATTGTTGCTTTTTAGGGATTTTCCGACTAATAGCGCTGTATGGGAGCAAATACATGGCTGAATTTTGGGAGGTTCACGGCGATGTAATGAACTTGCTAGAAACGGAGTTTGGGGATTTTAGGAAAACGTATTCTAGGCTCTACTCCAGGCTAAAGAATTGGTGTAAATGGACTTCCGTTATCATCATTTTAGTGAGTTTCGCCCATTTTCTGGCTTTGGTTGCTACTCCGCTTAGAACGGACATAACCATTACATTTACGGGTGTAGACCTACTACACATGAGCTTGGTGCTTTTCCTTATATTTGCCCACATCATTTATTCCGTGTGGATTGTGGGCCTGCTCAAATTGTACTCTATTTGGCTCCTTCTTCTGAGCAGAAAAATGGAGGAAATTTTGAAAGGCCGGAAGATACAAACTGAAGCTAATGAAACCGCTCTGGAGACCGTTGAATTGCCACCGGAGAATTGGGAACGAGAACTACATCGATGCATCCACTGTTACTACAAAATCGAAGGCGCCATCCATTGGTTTGATAAACACTTTTCCGTGCCATTGTTATTTGATATTTCCATGTCTGTCATCAACAATATCCAGAGCAGCTTCTTCTTTTACTGTTGGAGTGTCGCGGACCGCGTTGATCTATTTGCTGGAAGTGCCGCAATATACTTTCTCACCTGGTTTCGGATATGGCTTATGTGCAGTGAAGCAAGGCAGGTAAAGGTGATGGCAGCAGATATAGCCCGGAAGGTTGCAAAATTTTTCAACGGAACCAAATATTCTAGCGACTGTCAAACCAAGCTACATAAGGTTACTTGTTATTACTGTCGAATGTTTCGAAAAAAATTACCCTCATAAATTCCATTTTTATAATCTCTCATTTCATACGACTCTTTAAAAAAATCCTTTTGCAGGTTAATTACTTTGTGAGCCACGTGGAAAGGTGTCCTCCGAAAATTTCGCCAGGTGGCTACTTTACGGTAGATACACATCTCATTACGTCGGTAAGTTTTTAGAATGTCCTCGTCAATGCAATTTAGATTGACAGAATTATGTATATGTGAAATAATTAAAGTTTTTTTTATACCTAATATTGCAAAATTCTCTTTCGAATTGACAGATTTTGTCAGCGGCCGCAACTTATCTAATCATCCTAGTGCAGTTTAGTCAGCAGGATAAGAAAGCGGCAAAATCGGCTAATGATGTGATGGCCGAAATTGGGACAAAGATACAGTTTTGAGTCAGCTTCTCACGGCCGAAAGGAAAAATTGGTAAAAATGAAGAGTGTCAGCAGCTGATGCAGTAGAGTCTCTTTATAATAAGTCTCTTTATAACAACATGTCTCTGTAACAACAATATTTTTTTCGCCCATCGTATCTGCAAGGTACGTATGAAATGTTCTATATAACAACAATTCCCTGTAACAATATTTTTCGCCCTTCCCTTCTGAGTTGTTATATGGAGACTCCACTGTAATTGGTAATTTCCTGAATCATTATAAACTGGATTTATATAACAGTATTTCTATGGCACTATTTCTCTAATAATAATATTTCTTATAATAATAATATTTCTGGTCATAATATTTCTCTGTAATAATAATATATTTTTTGCAATAATATTTCTCTGCAATAACAATATTTTCCCTGCTCTTCACAATATATTGTGCATCTAATATGTGAACCTATGTATGTATTCTATATGTATACATATAGAATACATACATAGGTTCACATTAGATGTTCCCTATAACAGCATTCGTTTTTTCGGGGAAAGTGGTGAGACTATATATGTATACATTCATCGCGCTGGAGTCAAATATAATTATAGATAATGAAAATGCAGATATACTAATACAGTCGACTCTCGCTATAACAGCACCCTATGAAGCATCCAATTTCGCTTGTTATAGCGAAAAACTGTTATAGAGAACAGACATTTCGATGTTAACAAATGGAAAACGTTTTTGAGGGGAGCATTTTTTGCTGCTGTTACGAGAGTACTGTTGTACAGGGGACTGTTATAGAGAGAGTCGACTGTAATTGTGAAATTTGCATAAAAATTCATGCAAATATTTAAATTAAGATTTTATGTACCATTTTAAATACCTAATTTAAAATGGGATTTTTGTTCTTTTTTATCATTTTACCCCAAAATTATTCATGTTCTGCATGACAATATTTCACTTTACATAACAACACTGTTCGTCCTCCCCTTGAATTTTGTTATAGAGAGACTCTGATGTATTATCCAAAAGCAAACAAGCTTCTTGATTAGGGCAGCAATTTCCGTTTATTCATTCATTTCCGCTCCAGGAACAATGACAAATAATTCTTTTTGCAACGCCTAAGCTAATTACGGAAAACCGATGTCATTAATTATATATTTATATATAGTCAAACGTTAAGCTATGTGCGTGACAATAATCCGTATGATTATCACCAGAATAAAAATTCAAAATTCAGTCACTTGCATGGCACTGTTCCTTGTTTCGATCCGGGTCACACCAAGCGGTGCATAGAAAAGCCACCAATATGGATACCATTTTATTAAGCACGTACGGACTCTTTCCCATTAGATTACTCCAATTTCTGGGCTTTCTACCACACTCTATGTCCATCGATGGGGGGAAACCCCGAGTCCGCGCAATCATCGGCCTTCGCCTGTGGTGCATCGCCTATTCACTTCTAATACTATCATTTGGATTGGCATACATGCAGTGCTTTCGCCATGTGTCCAGGAACGTTTTCCTGGATCGAGAAACGGACCTTATTTCCTACGGATTTACGGTCATGATCACAGTCGCGAAAGCTGTCGTCTTGCGACTGGAAGCGCTCTGCCGCTCCAAGGTGACCCTTGGTTTCTGGAAAAAACACACGAACTCCGTCATTAAATTTCGGCAAAGTCTCCCTACAAGCATGATATTCCTTGAAACGGAGTTGGAGAAATTAAAACGAGGGAACAAACGACAAAATGTGTGGCTATTGTGTTTGTCGTGTATCTACATCCTCAATACGGCTGTAGCTCCCTTCATCCTTACCGATATACTAGGGTCAATAATCATTGGTAAATTTACAGCATTCGAAATTATCATTCAGGGGATGTGGCTATTTACGTACTTCTCAAATTTTGCTATCAATTTGTGGATGGCATTCTTCTTGAAACTCTACGTCACCCTTTTCAACGCCATTCGGGCCGAGCTAAACGACGTTATCCCAACTACAACGGAATCGACGGGACTAATTAGGAACAAGAACCGGGATATGGACGCTCAAACAAACTTACAGGAAACGATACGGCGGTGCATGAAGCGTTACTACGACGTCGAAAATTTGGTTGCGGAATTCGACAAATTTTTCAGTCTTGATTTGCTCTTGGAAATTTCCGTTTCCGTTCTGAACGTCCTGTCTATGGCATTTTTCTTCTACTGCTGGGTGGCTGCTGGACATGCGTATATTGTGATGGGAAATATTTTAATATTTGCGGCAACTTGCTACCAAATCCATTTGCTGACGACGGAGGCACGAAACGCTGGGATTGCTGCTAGAAAGGTTGGAATTCAGATGGCAGCAATTTTAAGGATGGATTTGGCGGATAAATTTGAGGATCCTGTTCTTCGAAGGGTAAATGCGTGTTGTATAAATTTGTTCATTGAAAATACCCTGCATTTGGTGAAGGAATGAAGGTTCGTTCGTTGGTTTTATTGCAATTTCAGGCTCATTCCTTCGTTCAACATTTGGAGACGAATCCACCTTCCATACGTCCTGGAGGATATTTCAAGATGGATAACGCTCTTGTGACTGCGGTGAGTCTGTTCAAACAATTTTTACGGCATACAGGTAGAACAGGATATCTATTTGTAGTGGCATATTTAAAACAATAACATGAGCGTATATAGTCTATAAAGAAATATATACGGCTTTACATATTGTCGATTATAGGTATAGATCCTGATTAGGTACATGTCACTAGCTTATAGTGAAAAATAAGTAACATGTTTCCTTATAATGTCAAAACCAGTTGCAAACTTGGTTAGAAATGATTGTTACATGATTCAATTTTGTGTTTGCTTTTTTTTTGCAGATCATTTCAGCCATAACGACGTACCTGATTATACTGGTACAATTTCGGCAATCAAACAAAAGTTAGCTAGTCAGTGATTTAAAGCAATATTTTGTAACCTGTACTAGTTTTTTATTTTTAATCATAATTTTGTGCTGGTCAACTTCGATGTATGTATATGGATAGCTACAGAAAATTTATTGTACAGGAGAATTAAATAACAAACCCAAATACAGCTTATGCATCTACTAGAAAGCCAAGTAATTTTATAGGGAAAATTTAGCATATAATAAAATGCGATGCATCGCCACAACATGGACGACCCCCGTTTGAATTTTTTTATTATATACATACACCTGAACCGAACCACAAAATCAATACAGTGAAACAATTTCTATATAATAATAATTGTGGAAATTCTTTCAAAGAACCGTCCGCCAACCAGTCACTTATTTAAATACATTTACGTTTTGTTCGACAAAACATTTATCTGTGTACTTAAATTACAAATTTTCCTTCTGACCGAAATCTTACGAATAGCCTACTAAAATGCTAATATAATTATCCATCACCGACTGAATCACGCTCACCGCAATGCTTTCGTCAAAGAAGAAGATGGAGCCCACGTAGATCTTCATAGTCTGGAGGCTGCGCAGTACTCGTATCCAATAAGGATCCCGAATCCCTTGCTTTCCCCATGAGTCCAGCACCTGCCGAGACTTCTCATACAACTGACCTTCGGCGCTATCGACGACGAACAGAAGAGTTACATGGATAATGAGAAGAACCACCCCGAAGAGTCTTACAAATATGTCATCCGCCCAGGTAAAAATGTGCAAAGCCATGACGGACATCGTGATGACGGCACACTGAAGGGTGAGGAACAAATTTCTGGTGCAACTAACAAATTCCAGGATGAAGACAGACGTGGTTCTGTAGATCCCAATATATTTCTGGCGGCTTCTACAACTCACTAATTTGGCATTACTCTCACTGCAAAAAAAATGTTTATGTAAGTATTTCCAATAAATTATGGAGCGGAAACTGGATATTCATAAATTGTGTTCACACATGAAAAAGTCGAGGATCAAAATAGCTGTCATTAGACCCAGCAGCATGCAGCTTATAAGGAAGAGTACCATCCCAAATGCCTGGAAAAGAAGCATATACTCTATTGCGGCGACTGCGACCAACATAATCCAATTGATCTCATCAGGATTCGAATAGAACAAGAGGACGGGTTTATTTGGAACGAAAATTTGCATCCAGACTATGGGACCAATGAGTACAATGTATATAAGTAAAATGTAATGGCAGACGCCCGTCCAGGCAAGGAGTCGAATGTTTTTCTTCGACCGGGCCGAGAGATACAATTCTGTTAAACAAAATTATTACGTGGAATAAGTAAAGAGAGAATACGATTTGTGTGTGACGATATAATTAATAAGTATACCTGGATAATTCTCAGCGAGGAAAAAGCCTCCCTGGTTTACATGGGGCAAATCTCGTAGTTTCAGTGAGAAGAAAATAGCAATAAATACGCAGGCGATTATCAAGCAGTAAATACTGAACGTGCTGACAGCCATAGTCAGCTGTACTTTGGGCCAAAGCAGATCGGAAGCTTGACTGAGCCCAAAAAGGATGGTGCATATTACAGTAAATGTCTGGATCAATCGAACGAAAATTAATCTGCCTTTACTGATGGACACTTCCACAATCCGGCTTTCAGAATTATATTGGACAGGAATCAAAAAGGTGTAATGCCCCCATATAAAACTCCAATGGATAAACAAGCGCACCACATCTGGAACGGGCTCTTGCTGTTCCAGTTTGCGCTTCCACTCCCACAATGAATTTAGTTGGGACGACACAATGTGTCCTGGAACGTTAAGCCAAAAACGAAGATTCATCTCTCGCAATTGTTAGTCTCGATGGCGTCTAGTAGGATTCTGGGATAGACTAAAAGCAATGACGGCTGTCATAAGCTAAGACAAAGATGTAACTGTTTCGTTTTTACATAATTGGCATTAAAATGTCCCCGAAATTGCAGTTTCAATGTATAAGTATATTCTGCATTGGCATAGATCATAACCATATGTATATATTTTATTCATGATTTGCGTAGGATCAGTGCTTCGAATTGCGCATTATGCACTGCATTTTGCTTGGTATAATTTACTGCTATGAACATCTAAAATAATCTATGATTGTTCCGGAAAAAATCACTCCGATATCATTTTGATGAATTTTGGAATATTTATGTTGGCGTCTTGGAAGAATTTACGTTTATTGTTATATATAGTTTCATAAGAGGAGTACAAATAATTTCCAAATTTGACAGAACGTCAAACTGGATTTTTTTCGGTGGACAATCTATACCTACGGAATTTTTTGCTGCTATTATTCGCCCCTGTATTTGATTTTAATTCGAGCAACATAGCAATAAGCATAATTCAAATGGAGGAGCGTAGGAGAATTCTGTGTAGAATATTGTGTAACATGCATTCTTCTACTATGCGAAATCAGATAGTTTTGTTTTTTGTAGAAATTTTCTTATACGGCAAACTACATTGCCCTCCGTTTCACGAAAACCGCCCATAGCTCAAAAACGTAGATTCATCGCTCGCAATTTTTAGTCTCGATGGCGTCTATAGCAGGGTTTTGGGACAGACTAAGAGTAAGGGCGAATGTCATCAACCGCGACGAACGTGAATCGGCGTCCCTTTTGCATAATTTACATCAAATTGCCCTAAAAATTGTCGTTGCATGGTATAAGTATAATGTCTGTATATGGAAATCGGTATGTATTTGTTGTTACATGCGACAACAAAGCAATTACAAAATATTCTGCATCGTCATAGAGCATAGGTTTATCCTTTATTCATTATTTTCGTAGGATCAGTGCTTCAACTTGCGCATTATGCACTGCATTTTGCTATGCGCATTTTACTGCTATGAACATCTGGAATTATTTCTGATCCGAAAAATTTACTGAGCAAGATGTCATTTTGATGAATTTTGAAATATGTTATGCTGGATTTAGTATTTATGTAAACAATAATAATAAGTACGTGGAGTCTCTATGTAGCAACTCTGAAGGGAAGGAGCTAAAACTTCTACACTTTTATGACCAAGAATCTTTACTAATTGTAAGTATGGATGATATGGGTTCGCCCGAATTTAGTCCTCAATAAAGATTTGATTGATTGATTGAAATTTACGTAAATTTACGTAAATGGCAAACTGTGCAAACCGTTCGTTTCACGAAAAACGCCACTAGCTTTTCTGCTCACTAAACTTTTGCGAAGGTGCCACATCAAAGAGTTTCAAGTAAATTCACACAATTCTTATTAAAATAAATGTAATGGTAGAATGCCACGAAGACATAGAAAGTCCAGGGAATATATATAGAAATAAATACCTTTAATTTTTTATTTGCTTAATCTCGGCGTACCCCGATTTTTTGCATCGTCTTGTTCCTTCATGGGCAATGCATTTAGTGTGACGTGACCCGTGTGCAATACCAAAATGATTCCAATAGGGTCACCAATTACATTTTACACGTAATTTAGTTTTCCTTATAAAACCCGTTCCGTTAGTTCTAATCATTGTGTAGCATTATAGTATCAGAAAGCAAATCTGGTGCTAAATGCAAATATGCGTCCGAATTTGGGCGCATAAGTTTGGCAGTCAGTTAAATTTTGTGTATATTCAAATAAATATTAATTATGAAGCGCATGTTTATTAGTTAGGGTCTCTATTTTTTCCTTGACGTATATCGGGTTTGATGAAGCTATAATGTATGTATGATAATTCATATTAGCGTACATATTGTGCATATACTTTACAATAACTTAATTACATGCGTATACACAGCTTACGCACGCACAATATATGTATTGTATTTTTGTATTACTTGCGCCTTGCAATTGTACTTGCTCACGACTTCATTTATTTTTATCATTATGCACGTTATACAGTCATTTACTATTAGCCATCACAGATTACGGCATTAGCCCAAGGTTTTGCCTTCGTAGAATACAATGTAATATACTAACTGAATATATGGTATACCATATATTCATACTAGATACAGTGGAGTCTCTACATACATAACGACTCTGAAGGATAAGGCGAAAAATATTGTTACAGGGAAATTTTGTTACTTATACTGTAGAAGAATAAAACATAAAATATGTACTTTAATGTTCGGAGGGCGGAAAAAATAATGTTTTCACAGAGAAATGTTGTTATAAAGAGACTTATTATAGAGACTCCACTGGACACAGGTAGGTGTTTGTAGGCAGACATAAATTTGTACGGACAGAATCATTCAAAGAACCAAAGTTGGTCTGTCGATATCACAGCGGTAAAGTTGTCTGTGTCGTAATAGCCAAGCAATTTATGTAATTAAAGCAAAAAAACTCGATGATCACGTCACCGCTAAATTATGTACACAAAGACGAATGAAATTCATCATACTGTATGCCATCTCAAAACAAAAATTTACAACTAAAACGGTTGAAAAAATTGGACCTTGGAATTTATCCACAAATTTCTAGCGTCTTCTTCCTTTTTTCTCTACACTCACTTTAGACATGCCATCCGTAGCCACATCCAGGTTGCTGTAGACTGGCGGTACTACACCTGTATATTGCAAATCCAGAGTCATAAAATTTGAGAGCCCAGCGGACTCAGGAAAACCCAGGTAATATTTCTCCATAAATTTCACATTTCCAAGAAAATTGCAATACAAATTGTCAAGCAAATGATAAGAAACGTAAATTTTCAGGGTTCCGCAGGGGACCGAGTAATTCTTGTTTTTTGTCTCAAAAAATAATTATTTGCAGTGATTATGATTAGGAAATCCGCGCTTTTTTAACGGCAAGTAGTAGACAAATTCTCACCGCCAGAAAAACAAATTTTACAACCCTGTACAAATCAATTATATATTATTATCATTATTATTAACTGTCCTGTAAAATGCCTCTGCCAAAAACAATATTCTATCCACATTTGGCTACATTTTAATAAATCGCACAAAACGGTTAGCTTGCATACGGAAGCATTAAAACTTTCGTTATGTCTCACGTGTTTCATACAAAGACGCCTGCGTGGAAAGCCCAGAGTAGGAAGGTGGGAAAGAGGCAATGGAGCCGAACTCTGACCCAAAAAGCTCCGTCAGCGTTGACAGCCCAAGAGGAGGATAAAGCGACGCTCTCCCTTTCTCCATCACTGATTTCCCTTCTCCGCTTGCTGAGGTCGTCGCTACCAAAATTGAGCCCTTCAAAGTTGTCATTTGACCATACAGATTAATGGAAATCTAGAAAAAAAATTATTCGGGTTCAACTATAATTAATTTAGAACGTAATAATTGGCTGATTGTTGTTTCTGCTCGTGCCTAACCTCGACCTTATAAATACATTGCACTGGATGGTGAACCATTTGTGGCGGACCTTCCGGGAAAATGAACGAGTCTTGATATATACGTTTATCCGACCTGTACGTTTTACTTGCCAGAATTTTGCGGTCCAAAGACATTCGCTAAGTAATTATAGATAAAAAAGGAATTTAATCAGTATAACTGTGACGCATTATTACATTGATGTTAGACGCAGCACGTTACGCAAATAATTGTACATACAAATAGTATATATTTGTACATATTTAATAGACATGATTTAACTTATTTAACACAAGTAATGTATGTACATATTTGTATTTGTTCATATTTGTATTTATATATATATAAATATTAACTAACCTTGGATCCATTTGTACAGTATGCTCCATTACTGGTAGCCCTTCCCTCCGCGTCAGCCGAGATATTCTTCACCAAACTAACGCACACTTCCCGGGATCTTGCTTGAGGGCATTTCCCCGACTTTTCCACCTTGAACATGATGGACTCTCCAAAGGAATAAGCTCCTTTGTCCAGACTCAGAGCATATTCCGCCAGGAGGTGATCCCCCTGTTTCATGCTTATAATCTCCGACACGGGCTCGAAGCTCTTGGGATCACAATCGTAGAAGGTCGAAAGTTGCACCGGTACCCCAGCACTGTACATTGCGCTCTCGGATGGGTCAACGCCCTTCACAATGAAAATTCGGAGGCGGTTCTGGTAGGACGCCTCCCCCCGGGCGCTCTTGAACTCCCATCCCGCCGCAGTTTCCATGGCTTTGAGGTCGAAGTGAAAAGGAAAGTTGTGCTCGCCCGGATTGAAGTGTTTTGGGGATTGCGCTATGCGAAATCAGAAATTAATTTGATCAGTGGTAGGCATTTATTTAATTTACATGTATAGGTACGCATGAGTAAGGCTGTATGTATTTGTATGCCCGCTACCCGGGCGGGCTCAAGCAATATCAGAAAAAAATGCATTGAAAATGATCGACTTGGGTCTGAAAACAGAAAAATTGTCAAAAAAATGGCGCCATTTGCAGGAAAGTGCGATACAAATTTTCAGACAAAATATTAGAAACGCAATTTCAAAAGAATTACGAAGCAAATTTTTAAAAGAATTACAAAACAAATTACAAAGCACATTTTCAAAAGAATTACGAAGCAAATTTTTAAAAGAATTACAAAACAAATTACAAAGCACATTTTCAAAAGAATTACGA
>JAQGBT010001120.1:0-35972 GCA_034698585.1 Disparrhopalites patrizii
AGTTAAAATATCAAAACCAAATTTTTCCAGTCAAAATATCAAAACCAAAGTTAAAATATCAAAACCAAATTTTTCCAGTCAAAATATCAAAACCAAATTTTTCCAGTTATAATACCAAAACCAAATTTCTCAGCAAATTTGTCAATCTAAAATTTCTGCAGCTAAAATTTTCAAGGCAAAAGCGTTCCAAATTACCAAAAATTCAAAATTTCTCCATCAAAAAACGCACCAGATGGTTGAACCCATACAAGCCTACCTCAGCTGGTAAACCATACAGGGTGAGGTTGAGCTCTCCCCAGCAACCCTGTACAATTTGTGGCTCGTACATTACGTGCATTTCCACTGTGTGTGACAAGCCAGAACATATATTATATAGGGAGGACGTAAGAGAGTCATGGTAGCTTCTAGCTTGGAAGAGCAGAGGCAGGCAGGCAAGCAAGCTCCCAAAAAGCTTTATTCCTTCTCTCTCTCTCTCGCTGTCTCTCTGTTAGAAAAAAAACACATTTGCCAGCAGAGCAAAGCCAGGGCATACAGTAATATGGTAGAGAGGATATAATATATAAAGGGCGAGAGAGGGGGAAGGCAAGCCAAGGGAAAAAGGAACGAACGAACCCATGATGTGATGGCGGAGGACTACAATATTGAGCTTTTTCCTTTCCCCCCTTATCAGCACACAAGCCCAGAATGCATGGACGACAAGGAAAGGGAAAAAGGACTGAAAATTGTACAGTGAATAAGGCTTTTGGAAAATACACACCACCACCACTCCTAACCATTCCTTCTCTCTCTCTCTCTCTCTCTCTCTTCAAATGTTGTATACCTTGGAAATGTTCGCTTCTACCTCTCTCTCTCTCTCTTTATGCTATCTTGAAAGAGCACATGAGAGAATGCATTATAAGAAAAAAAGTTTTTTTTTCGAGAGGGTTCGTGTGGTGGTGGCTTTCGTGGTATAAGTAGTATGGATGAAAACATGGGAAAATGCTTTGCAAAAGAGACAAGGGTATAGAAGAGAGGGAGATGTGAGAGAAAGAGAGTGTGGTAAAAGGCCATATGCAATATACTCTATCCTCACCATTCCCCTTGTAGCAAAGCTACAAAGAACGCTATAGGATTACACACGTTTTTGAGAGGAGCCAAGGAAAACGTGTGACATGGGGCAAAGGAATTGGATGCGTTCTGGTTCTCTCTTTTTCCCTTTGAGTAGCATAGAACACGAAAGGAAACCAGTCGGTATTTTTTTCTTCACTAACTTTTCCCTTGTAGAGAATCCAGAAGGGAATGAATAACCAAAATGTTCTGTACGAGGGAAATGTTTGGAGCCAGAGATCCTTGTTATAAATGCCGGTCCTTTTCCTATTTTTCTTTCTGGTTTTTTTTTTTTTTTTTTTTTACTTTTTCTGTATTTGTATGCTGCCTCCAATTCTATTGAATATCCAAATTCTGGGTTGCCCATCATGGTACAAATTTTGTTAATCAGCCCTTACATTTTTTTGGGAACGACCCTGTATACGGGGGTAACGTATGTGGGGGTAACTTGCCTCTAATTATGCTTGGACTACCCTGTAAATACATGGAAACGTCACCCCCTTCAAAACATTTTGTAACCAATCACATCAATACATGTAAAATTCCAAATTTAATTTCAAGCAATTACGTTGTTTTTCTGGGATGTAAATTTCATATGCCAGAATTGCCAAGCGCAAGCGCTATAAATTTCAGACCATCCATACATTTCTGTGGCATCTCAAAATATTAAACTCATTTTCACATCGCATGCGCTCATTCCTAAGACTTTTTGTTTTCGGAATTACTATTTCAAACTGAAAGCGCGTGTCGTTATTCTCATTAGTTCCATTATGAATAATGTATAATTAATTGTCTTGTTAGTCTTGTACATTTGCGCTACATATCTGGTCGACTTGTACTTGTACAAATTTATCCTATAATATATTACGTAATTCTGTATATTACTAAATAAAAAATAATTCTAACGCCCAACGTTGTACCGTCATTGGTTACTTCCCAATTCGTCCCAAATACGTGTGTTCCAGTATTGGAAATTCACTGTAAAATTACATAAAATATAATATATAGAAGCATACTACGAAAATGTGTCCACCATAATCCATTACAAAGTATGCTCTCAACGCTGCAAATTTTGCCCATTCTGCAAAATTTCCAGTCATTCCCTCCAAATATCTGTGTGAATGGCGTCAGAATTAAATGGTCAAAATCCTCAAACAACATAGTTACGATAATTTTTCAAACTTTTGATTTGAATTTTCCAAACGTTTTGGTGAACATTCCAACATATTGTTGCAAAATTTTAAAAATATATGTGCAAGTACCTTTCAATATATTGATCCAAAATTTCGAAAATAAAGAGATGTAATTCTAAATATATGTAATGACCTCAAATTTTCAAAATACTGACGTTAACTTTTTACGTTTTCACTATATTGACCTTACATTTCACACATATATATATATGGACCTTAAATTTTCAATATGTGGACCAGAAATTTTCAAAATACTGACATAAACGTTTCAATATATTGGCCTGAAATTTTCAAAATAATAGTATGAAATGAACGTTTCAAAACAAAGACATGAGCTTTTCAAAATATGTGCGGAAATTTACTTCGTAACCTAAAATTTTCAATATATTGACCTGAAACGTTCCAAATAATGACGTGAATATGTCGATATATAATGTATAGGTATAGGATATTTCTGTGAAATTTTTAAAATTTGGTTCTCAGCATTTTTATTTACACCCTGTACACATAATAGAATTCCGACCATCAAAAATAAAATCGTGATGGAGCATGGAAATCATGATAAACCTGAAAGAACCGGATGTTCCAATTTCGAAAACCTTAAAAAAACTAATTTCTTGAAAAAAACTTTGAATAAATTCAAAAACACTCAAAAACGTTTGTAAACATTTCTCCAGCTCCGTCCGGACCACCCTGTACGAGTGGATTCTGAGAATGTCTATTTCCAAACCCTTCTCAGCCTATAGCCAAAGGGGAGAAGCATAGAGTGGAAGAAGAGCCATGAGGCAAAGCAGGAGCGAGGGTGAAGCGTTTTTGGGCTCGATGGTCGGCTTTCCTCTTCAGGAAAACGTACAGGGTTCTACATATCGCCCTCTCCATGGGATTTTGCCCTCTCTTTTCCTCTCTCTCTACACATTTTTTTTTGGCTCGACCAAACATTCAAAAAGGAACACATCTCTTCTCTTTTGGCTCTCTTTTCATCTCATATTCTCATCTCTGTCTCTCTGAAATTTTTTCTGTTCTGTAACATAGGGCATAGTCTTCTCTCAATAGATTTTGTGCATCGAAATACGAAGAGAGAGAGTCGAGTGAAAAGAGTGTGTTGTACGGGGTGGTTTGCTTTCAAAGTAATTCAAAGCCATAGGCTCTTCGGCTCTTCAAGTCTCCAAATGATTTTAGTCATGTATGCATAACTCCGCTGAGAAGGAGAAAATCCTACAAGGAGTCACATTCAAACTAGAGAAGAAGGAGAGAGAAAAAAACATTTTTACCGACTATAAAAATTCAACAAAATAGAGGAAATCCCTCCCCCTAAAAGACAAACTGAAATAGCCTATTTTTTGTTTTTTAGTTTCCTTTATTTGGGGGATTTTTCAGTGTTTTTTTAAAGGATCCAAACCAAGAAAATGAACCTCTTGTAGTGGTGTAACCTACGTGGAAGTGTGGATTTTCTTTTTTTTTTAAATCAAAAATATTGGCTAAAGGAAAAGGTTAAGCCACCAAAAAGTGAAATAGTGATGGTGTAGTAGTTTTTTTGGGGGGAGATAAAAACCGATTTTGTCATTGAAGAGAAGAAATTTCTGGGGTGAAAATGTAATTTTGGCTTCTTTTTTGCGGAGAAATCTCTCATTTTCTGTAAAATTGTGCGTCATTCCCGTGGCACTGGTTGCTACTTCTCCAAAAGTAAATAACAAAAGTGGGGAAATTGTGTTTTTAAACAAAAATTTACATCAAAAAGGGAAAGAATGGGTGAGTGAATCAAGTTTTTCCTGACGTTTTTTCCAAGGATTTTCCATTGTTGGTTCCCTTCTTGGGAGCTGACATTTGTGTCGTGGATTTTCATGGGAGGTTTTTTGGACATTTTCGAAAGAAAATTTGGAGAGTGCGTCTGTTTTTTCCAGGATTTTACATATCCAGGACAAATGTTTTTGTGCTCGATTTCATGCAGGACTTTCTATAGGATTTTGGATAACGAATTTGTGACTTGGATGGGTTTATGAAGACTTTTGTATTCGGAAAATGTGGAATCCAATGGATTTGTTGTTGGATTTAGATTTCAGATGGATTTTCTCTGAAAATGCCGATTGTGTTTCAGAATCAATTGTGCCCGGGGCTTTGCGGGGGCGGGTGGGGGGTCACGAAGGGCAAGCGATTCGGCTAGGGACATTTTCTTTGGATTTTAGGCTTTTTTTTACATAAGATTCTCCTGTTCAGAAACGTCTTGGAAAATTAAATGAGTCCAATGAATTATGGGTATAGCCAAGTATTTCTGATATGAACGTCTGGTCGATTTTGAGGATTTTGATTGCTACTTCGAACCCGTTTTTGAAGCTAACAATTATAAAAAAGGCTCAAAAGGCAAACTAATAAGCAATTTTCTTAATGAAAGTATAATTCTATAATATTCCCTTGATAAAATTATACTTTCAAATGAAACTGCGATGGCAACACCAACATTAATGTTATTTTGATTTTAGTTTTACCTTTCTGGTATTTACAGGACAATTCCTGTTAGAAATAGCTCTCTTTGACGAACCACCATTTTTTGAAGAAGCCTTTGAGTCAAGCCCTTCAGGTTCTGTTGATTCAAAATATGTTAAGCGTATTCTCCTTATCAAGAACGCTCCTTGAATTCTGCTGAACAAAAAGACTCCTTGAATTCCGTTGATCAAGAAAGTCACTTGTGTTCTGTTGAACAAGTGAACCCCTTGAATTCCCTTGATGAAGAGAATTCTTTTAATTCTCTTAATCAAGTTTTCGCTCGCCTAATTACAGGTGAACAGTTAGTACAGGAATTACCTGCAAATGTCAAATGAAAATATAGTAACGATGTCCTTGATTTCAACATTTAGTTCCCTGTCAGTTGACATTATCCTTTCAGAACCATGTTGGTCTGTATCGCTTCAAACGGAGTTTTTAAATCTTCTGGGATGCTTCTCCCTCAAAAATTTAGCGTTTTCATAGAACCGACCTCGCTTTCTGACTTAATGGAAGTTGACCCATTGGATTGGTAGATGTTTTGACATATCCAGGCAGCAGAATTTCGATAATACCATTAGGAAATCGTCTTAATAATACTATATAGAGACCAAAAAGTGTAGGTATTTGGAATAAGAGAGGAGTATATTTGTTGAGAAAGAGAGTAGACTGGTAGATTGCCGTGAGTGTGTAGTCTAGGTTGGAGTTTGCCAGTATCAAAAAAGGCTTTTCTCTCTGGTATCTCGAAAAGAGAGTGTTGGTGGTGTAGTATGGCCTTTGGAATCCTACTACTGTCATAGTGTTTCTCTTGGTTCGATGCAACGCACTACTTCGAAAAGCAACTTCTGTAATATCACTCCACTATCATATATTCCTTCGTATTCTGTCTCCCCCAAAGTTTTTTCCAAAAACCAAGGTAAAATCTAAAAATTTTCCCCATTCAATCCCATGCCAATTGATAGTTGAAAGAATTCCTCACGAAATGAAACTAGTTTCAAGTGTGTGGCCCAAGTTTGAGCGGTTCTTTTTGGAGTTGAGAAACGTCTAGTTTTTAGACCAAGTAAACATTTTTTTCTTTTCGTAGGTATTTTTTCTACTCTTCTTTTGTGTTTAGTGTTCTCCAACAGATTGGGACATTTGATGGTGGAGTTGAACAGAGAGAAGTTTGGAGAGAATATTTTTGTTGGAGTAGAAGAGTTGGTTATAAAGCCTTGGTTTTTGCTGGTTAAAAAGAGTTTTTAGAGAGAGAGAGTAGGAGAGTATCGTTTGCTTCCCTTGGCTATACCTTACGACATGGTGAAAAAGGCGAGTCTCCTCTCTCTGACAGCGAGCGACGAGCAGTGGAGAACGCAGTAGTAAAGCCTTTTTTTCAGTTTTAGCTCTTACAGCAACCTTCCAGCTTTCTCTCCACATTTGTCTCTCAATTTTAGTACAAAATACAAGGATTTTCCCAGTAAATTTAGCACCATTCGAACCCGAATTTTAGGGATTGTGACAGGGCCAAATTTTGCCATTTGAATCATACCGGTTTGTTGTCATTTATTCATCAAACAGTTGACCTTTCTGTGAATTTCGTTGTGGAATTATGAAGGTATACCTCTTTGGTTGTCCATATTTGTTTCTACCGGTTGTTCATCTGCAGACTCCGGGATTTTTCCAGATTTCCCAGTTGGTTGTCAGTGTTATTTTCAAGACAGATTGTACCAGAATGATCTTGCAAATTTGACTGTCGGTTGCTTTGTTTTCGGTTGGCTAGTGCCTGAGAAAGTTTTTTCGATTTTGTTGGAAATTCCAAGACGTTTTATGGAGTTTCGTGTTGGCAGGGTTGTATTTGGAAATCAAAAGTGCGGATTCAAAAGTCTTCTCCTTTCTGCTATTGCAGGAACATTGTTTTGCTGTTTTTGAAATAATCTAAATGTCATGTGTGATTTTGTTTTATTGTTGTGTGTAGAATCAATGGAAGCCACGGAATCAAAGCTGAAGTGAAACGTTTAAAATATGAAGAAGGCAGAAGCGGGTGGGGAGTCTCCTGCTTCTGATTGTTTATTTCAAAATTGTGATTCTACCAAAAGAAAATAATTCAGTGGTTTGGTTTCCTGTAAATAATAATGGAAGAAGCCATTAACGGTGGGACGTTTTGGATTTACACGTAGCAAGAGTGGATAATTGGATTCAAAGAAGAAAGGGATAAATGATCACCAAAGAAGTGAAAAGCAAATCAAGACAATTGTTTAGTTTTTTTTGTTTTTTCGTTCTTCTTAAAAGTGGAAGTGAAAATTTTTTGTGAAAAGTGTAGCCGTTTCTAAGAAGATCTTTTAAATTCACTAGTGCAGCGAAAACGTAAGATTATACAGGTTACATCTGTTTGTTTTTTTTAAATTTCTGTACATATGGTTTCATCGTGGGTTTTGGTTTTGTACCCATTTTGGTACCGAAAGTTTTACAATTGAGTGAGAGTAAAAGAAAAGAGAAAATAATCTTCAAAAGCCAGTAAAAAAGGATGATGACGGATACTGATGGCAGAGGAATGACTACTGATGTAAACAAGCATTCGAAGTTTTAATGTTGACCTCAGATTATGATGGCTACAGCTCAGGCGGAGACGCCGAACATTTGTGATAATAATACTAATAATAGTGGGAATAATAAATTAGAGTCAGCCAATTTTAATAACACGAAACAAACTCACTTAGCGAATGGTGTGGGTGGTCCGAATGAGAAAGACGATAATAACTCTTCTAGCACCAGTAGTAAACAAAGTGAATCAAATAACCTTCACAACCAGCTTCATCCTCACCAGCAGCAACAACAACAGCAGCAACATCCTCCTCCACCTCCGCCACCTCATCATCAGCAGCAACAGTCTCTACCGCCACTCAATCCCCACCAACAACAACATCATCCTCATCAAGCAAATCATCATTTAAATAATAACTATGGGGAGTACTCATCGTCACCAACGTCAGTGTCGTCATCACAAACAGGAACGAGTTCTTACCGCAACAGCCCTTACGGGGTCAACTCAGGTGCCGTGTCATCAGGTCCCAGCCAGCACGCGACTACCAATTACAATGATATGCGAAGTATGAGCCACTCGTCCTCGAATAGTCACGGTGGCCCAAGTAGTCACCCCGAGAGTAACAAAATGCCAAGTGTTAGTGAAAATAGTATCAGTGGTCCGGATCCGCAGGGACAACCTCCGCAGCCTCAGGCTGGCCCTGGACATTACCCGCCACCGCCACCTCAACATCATGGGTACCCTCAGGGGTACCCGCCGTATCGAGGCTACGAGCAACATGGACACATCAATTCTAATGAAATGAATGCTTCTCAACACTACCAGCATCCGTATCCTCCTCAACAACCGCCGATGAGATTTCCTGGTAATTACTATTCTCTGGAAACTAGCAATAATTACGTATGACAATTTCAAGGTAAATGACCTTTGTATACTGAGACGTTGATTCTAAAAATACATTCAATTTGCTTTTAAAACGCAGGTAAACCTCTACCTGGAGGTCCAGGAGGTGGTCCACCACAATCCCAGCAGCCTCCACCCGGGCAAGGACAATATCCACCGCCACATGTGAGATCCTATGCTCCTGCCCCCGGTTCAGGAATTACAGGTCAAAGTATATCTCAGCCTAGTGGACCCACTCCAACCCTCAATCAATTATTACAATCTTCTGGAGCTGGAGGCTCCCCAACCGGCGCTTCAGTCATGGGCCACCGATACCCTCCTCCCAGTGGCTATGAACACAGCTCCTACAATGTTCCCCCGCACTCTAAGGCTGATTACCCAAGTTCCGGATGGCCGTCCGGACCTCCTCCCCCGCACCCACCTTCCAGTCGACCACCAGTCAGCTATGGTCATCACCAGCCTCCGCCCCAGCACCTTCTACAACCTCCACAACAGCAACAAATGTACCGACAGGTAAGAATAGCGGTTTTGTCTCTTTAAAGGCGTGAATTTTTCTTTCGAATGTCATTGTTTCATCTTTCAATTATATTATGGCACTAGCACCAAAAAAACATTAAGCGCAAAAAAAAAATCAAACGTCCTAAACTTCCTACAAAGTTGAAAACGTCGTTCCATAAATGACACGTCAAAAGCATTTCCATACGTCCCGACATTCACAAATTTTCCCCCCAAAAGCACATTTTCCCTCGTTTTGTCGCCGTAATAAAGTTCTCGTCTGCACTTGACATTTTTCACGTGACAACAACCATCAAAAGGGAGAGAAACCGCCGCTGTAAAAGGAGATGAACAAAAAGACGAAGAAACAACGCGGCACATTGTTTGTGTGAAAGAGAGAGAGCGAAAAGGAAAGAAAGGATCCCTGTGACACATGTACATATTTTCACTCGTGAGGTTGCTCTTTTACTTTCGCACACAAGAAAGATAGGGAGCAGGGAGTCAGTATGAAAACAGCTGATTGTAAATGTCATCCGAGTGGAAATGCCGGGTATTGCAACCAGTTAATGGTAAAGTAAGTGATTAAAGGGGAAAAAGTATGTCCTTCTCTCTCTCTCACACTCACCCACTCTTATTCCCCAAAACTTTTCCTATACATGCATATCTATAGTTCTCGCAAACTGCTATATATTAAAACCAAAAACATTCCTCCTCCTCCTCCTCCTCTACTACTTCTTCTTCCTTTTCCTCATGTTTGGGTAGGTGATTGAAACTCGTACAGTATGTGTGTGTACGGCGGTCGGTCGAGATTGAAAGAGAGAGAGAGAGAAAAGGGAACTCTCTTTCCCTTTCGTGTACATATGAGTATCACCGAGATAGATAGAAAGGATGAATAGGAAGGAACAGAGAGAGAGAGAGAGAGAGCACGTGGTATTCACCATGAATCTCTTTGAATATCCCCTAATCTCTCTAGTCTCTGTCTCTTTTACTACTACAGTCACATGGTCTCAATGTCCCTACATGCATGTGCATTTCGGGGTAGTAGTACTCCGAGAGAGGAGAAGAAACTATATGGAGGAAAGGCGGCGGAGGAGAAGGCGGAGGAGGAGAAGGTCTCATTACATACAGCCCATTCTCACTTTCCTTTTCTTTTTGCACTTTTATCGCAAGGAATACTTCCTGGTCATGTGTCTATATAGAGTATAGACTTCACCTTTCCATTCTTTCCCCTCGTCTTTATATGTATTTGTCCCGAAAAGTTTACTCCGGGATGTAATGGAACACTCGTGCATAGACATGTTTCTTCCTTCCAGTAAAAAGTTGTGCACACTTACCTAGATTTGTGCAAAAGCTTTTCCCTTTCGTGGTTTCGCTCTCTATACGAATGTACTTTCTCCTCTTTTCAATGGCACACTGTCCATCTCTCTCTTGCACTCCTCAAAGGATCTTGTTTCGTTGCATCAAAGGCATCCCCAGTAGTTGCTATTGTGCGGATTGTCCTGGTAATTTGTCTTGGACGGCTGAAAAGCACATTTTCGATGGAATGGATTTGGTTTTGCGTATACGTATGTACATACATATAAGATTCGAAAAAAACACGTTTTGCTTGTGGAGGTAGACACGGTTAGTTGTATTTCTGGAGTGGGAAAGGGTGAGAAAAGTTGTGTAAAAACTCCTTTTGTTTCTCTTTCCTATATACTATGTACGATTGAGCCATTATTAGGTTGGGACCACGTGAAAAATGGGGAAAAGTCAATGGAAGAGGGACGTGCATATGAATCTCTATATATATAAGAGGGTAAAACAGAAATAGTCGGAGGAGGATTACATAAAAAGCACATGGTTCGCATTCCTTGAGAGAAGGACGAAAACTAGAGAGAGAGAGAGAGAAAAGTGCATGGGGAATTGCATTTTTAGAGAATTGTGACACAGACACACACACTTGTTTTCAAGGTTTTTTTGAGTGTATTGTCAATAGAAAAAAAGAGAGGGAAGGAAAGTACGTATTGAGTATATAGCAAGTATAGTCAAAGTTTTTTTTTATTTCCTAGAACAATTAATTGACACGCAAACTCCCTGTTGGCAGCGAGTGTTGACATTAGAAAAAACGTGCATTTTTATGTAATAAGGCTGGAGTGAAACATTTTTTTTTTATCAGAGGGGTTTTGTCGTCGTCACACGATTGTGTTTTGTGACATGTTTTTTTTTCAGTACTAGTTATTTCTGTACATAACTTGCGTACATTAAGCACAGAAATGAATAACTGTGGGATGAGAGAGAGTAACGCATAATAGAGATGCACATCAACTCCGTATTTTAGACGGAATGTATACGAACATGAAATTGGAGACTGGCCAGGGAGGCATGAAAATCTGCATGAAGTGAAGGACAGTCACCTGATTTTTTTGTTGTGTCACTCATGGTTGAACTTGATTTTGACATTTGGAACAAATGTATTATTAGCCAAATTGAAGGAGGGATGTCTAATCTACGCACATTGACGTACGTGCTTTGTGGTTGGATCAAGTCTGCTCTTTACGATAAAAAAAAGACAAGTAACCAGAACGGTCTTCGTACATATTTTCGTCGGGAATTTTTTAAATAGGAATGTTCAAAATTAAGAAATTTATCTTCACCTGAATATTGGTTTGGTGTGTATGCCAATAACCCCAGAAGAACGTTTGATCTGATAGCTTGTTTCACAATTCTGGCTTATTATCAAGGCTCCAGATAGTCAGAGAAGAATTTGGGTGGGCGAAATGACTGTACAAGCGAGCAAAATGCATGATGTGGAGGAGTAAAAAAAGCGCTCAAAAATTCCTGGAATGCATTTATTGAATGCAAAGGAAGTTCCATGGAGAATTTGTGATTGCACAAATTATGCAAAACAACCGTGCACAATGACTGTTCGTATAACTTTGAACATTTTAGGAGAACCATTAGTGAAAAGGCGTATGTATGTAAGTGCATAGATGATATTAATCTGCAATACCTTCAATATTCATAAAAAAAATTGGTCAACGCCAGCGAGAGAGCAAGAGTGTGCTTCATGCTGAAAAATAATCTGTCTTCCAAATTTCTCCCCCCAACAGGAGTGAATAAATAAAAATATACGAAATCCTTCCAGTGAAAGAGACTATATTTGGTTCGGCGGCAACCTCTTTTGCAATCTCTTCCATTGAACATGTGCTCTTCCACAACGAACAAAACAATGCAAAGGTCATCACCATCATCAATTCATCTTCTCATAAATTGAATAAACACATTACATATACAGTATATCGCGATGCATTTGTAGAGGGATTATCTCCACACGCCAATGGAAAGGAAAGTTATTAATGGAGTAATAATATAGGTATGTATATGTATATATGTATATATACCCAGCACACAATGCCAGGTTGTACGATGCATGCATTTGAATACATTTATATAACACGTGCATATGTATACGCGGCTGGTTAATAATAGGACCAGTGCCATTCGTCCGCATTTTAAATAATTGGGAGTGATTCTGCGAAAGTTATTGACATTTGAGGCTTTAATTGATGCTTTTGGTGTTTATACGAAAGCATAATATAGCATGCATACAGCTACGTATGTTTCATATGTGACTTGTTTGCTACCATTTATCGCATAGCGTATGTACGTAAGTGTTCCTACTCATGAATTATCCCAATATATGAAAGGAAGTGCCTATTGGTGATAATGATAGACACCATCATCATCATCACCACCACCACCGCAAGATCTTGTCACTGATTTGTGAGTTGAGGTAGGGAGAGCGGGAGGTAGTGAGTGAGTGAGTGAATGAGAGAGAGAGAGAGAGAGAGAGAGAGAAAGGGAGTGCGAAATGCACTCTTTTGCACTACACTCAATTCCGTATAGAAACCGGCAAGTATTCTACTACCTTGCCATGCTCACTTCCCGTCTTAACGTCCCCCTCCCCTCCTCACTCACCATGGACAAGAGCCAAGACATTGAAAATAGACAAGTATGAAAATAAATGAGGTTATAAATACCGAAATCTGAGTGATATCCCCCAACATGCGAGACAAAACATGTTGTACCCGTGTCATGTCTTTGGTGGTGAAAACCTTTGTTATATTACCATGTGGAGGTATTTCGGTCTCCTCTATTCCTTACTGGGAGCAAAGCCCCCCTTTGGCTGCTCATTATGGCTATTATGTATGTTATTATACATACATATGTATTTGTACCAGTGAGAGAGATGCAGACTTCCCGGGTTTTTACTATGGAGAAGGATGGGACTGTAATAGATACGGGGAGACGAGGAACGGTGGCTAATTGCCTTGTAATTGTCTATAATTCAGTTAACTTCCCCGCTTCCTTCTTTTTTATGTCTCTGACTTCCTCTCTGTCTCTCTCTCCGGCTCTCTGTCTCGTAATTTGCAGTTTGGCAGGGATTGTCAACAGTGCACTCGGCCGCTTCTGAAAGTAAACAGTGCCATGGAAGTGCATATATGTATGTGTGTATATGCATGCACTTTTGGACGTGACATAGTGTAAAATGAAATTATACAGGGAATGCAATGTATTTTCCTTACGGCGCAAATTTAACACTTGCATAAACCGGTGACAAGTTCAAACAATTCGCACTCAAATGAGCACGTTGCCTGAGGCAGGTGTGGACACTTCCGGTTGGGGCTGATTCACAGTTGGAATGAGGGGAAGTAATTATGGACAAATGTTTCATTCTTCGACTCCCTCAGAGTTCTTATAAACCATCAAATACAAATTAAAAACACCGGAGTCACATTAGTTACACGAAATCTGATTGTCAAAAATACAAACGAATAAACTAGCTAAAAGAAGATGGCTGGCGCCAAGTAAGGAATAGGCGCGCAAGTGAAAGGATAATTTTGTGAAATATGTTGGCAATCGGCATTATCTAATGCCGGGAGAGGAGCTCTGGATAAAATTTATGTACGCAGTTGTTGGATTAGAAAGAACATCCAACTGAATGAGGAAAGCGAAAGGTTATAAAACTAAAAAGTAATGCAATTTCCTTCCTTCCAAAAGAGGAACGTCAGGGGGGGGGAGCGCTAAATCTGCCAAGAATCCCCTGATTAGTTAGATCGACTGCACGTCTCTCCTGAACTCCTTGATTCCTTATCATCCAACTGAATTCGCTCTTCTCCGAGCACTCGTAAGAATATCAAGGTATTGTAGTAATAGAAGGCAGAAATCCAAATATTTTTCAATTTGTTCTTCACTCCTTCCTTTTCGACCGTATACCAAATGCATCTTCTCGTGCTCCTCCTGCTGCTCCATTTCCCATCAGTCGTAATACCCTCTAAATGCTTCCCTCCTATACACATCCAACTCCCGTCTTTCCGGCTTCTTCTATGAAAGTTTTCATTTTCTTCCTCACGATACGTTTCCAACAACACTTGGCAATAAAAAAAGGAAAGGAAACCTTTGTGAAACGGTCCATTAGCCTGTATTTAGGTGCACGAATTTTTTCTTTCCCTTTATTGTCTTTCTCTCTCCCCCGCTTGTATCTCAACATTTATAAAGTGTATAGCTTCATCTTTTTTCCTTTATATAGATATCTGCAGATAAACAAAAGTATATTTGATACAGTTATTCGGAACTGAAATGAGAAGAAAGACTGTTTTAGGGGGGATAAAGGGATGTATGGAGAGATAGAAAAAAGCCAGCGCGATGAAAAGAGAAAGTGATAGAGACAGACGTGTACAGAGAGGGAAGCGGGAGAAAGAATGAAAAGCTGGAACACGGGAAAAAAAGTGCAAAAGAAGCATTTCTCATCTCATTTGTTTTGGGATGGTACGGCCTTCTTCCTGCAAGTTACCGTCCAAAAAGGAGAAAAAACATTGCCTGCCTTCATCTCCTACCATAATACACATTCTGTATAGTTGGAAGAGGAAGCGAAAGCACTGGAGAGAGTAAAAAGAGAAAGCGAGAGAGAGAGAGAGGAGATCAGGGGGAAAAAGGAGAGAGGAATTGTCGAAGAAGTAAGCGTGTGTGTATATGTGTGTGTAACTTGAGAGGATTGGATTCCCATGCCAGTTTTGTACACACGCTGTGCTACCATGGAGAAATTTTTTCGGAGTGGTTGGAGGGAGTGGGTGTGTGTTCGGAGAGAGAGGAAGGAAGCAGAATAAGAACAAGGGAAGAAGAGTGAAAGAGAGAGAGAGAGAGAGAGAATGAAAGACGGAGAAAGCCAGAGGATGGGAAAATTTTCTAGGAAAAGCGTGATATAGCCGAGTTTCCAGGGGAACTGTTCCATACGAGAGAGTTGTGGGAGAGACGGAATTATGGAGGAGCTAGAGCCTGGCAAAGTATTCGGGAGAGTAGATACGCCGCCTGCCTGCCTGCCTGCCTACCTACTACCTACCCATCATTTCCTTCCTTTCACCCGAGAACGACGACTAGTGTATAGTAACTAGAGAGTTAGAAGGAGAGAGAATTTTCCCCTTTGGTTTTTGGATAGGAGAAAATTCGTGGCAAAACTGGTCTCATACTACCAACATTTACTATATAGGACTCCTATTCTACCCGCCTTGTCTCATCCCCGTATTCTCCCTCTAACATTTACTCCTCTGACGGAGACTTTCGTGTGCTTTCACAAGTTCTGTTTTTTTCCCTCCTTTCATACTCCCTCCAATGCTGTGTGTAACATTCCCTTCATTCTCTCTCTCTCCTCTCTCTCTCTCTTCTTGTACCTTCTGGCTCGACGCTTGCCTCGGAAAGGAAGGATTCCACACAACTGCGAGTATGTGTCTTTCTTTCGTGTTGTCAGACGTTATACTTTTTTTCTCCCTTTTTCTGAAGGCACACACTTTTCTTTTACTCCTTCTCTTCTTCTTTTTTTTGCCTTGTGATCGATACACATTTCCCGAGTTACTTATTCTTCTTTTTTTCTCCCCCTTCCTTTCTTTCCCGTGCTTTCTCCCGTTCTTCGTTTCAGCTTTCTTTCTTTCGACTGAAGACATGCTACTATTTTCTGGGAATTGCCTCTTGTGTGCTTCCTCCTAAAATTCTCCCGTGTTCTTGCTCGACTCTCTCTCTCCCTCTCTGTCTTCAATTCCTTCTTGTCATTCTATCTATAGCTTCCCTTTCTCTACTCACTCCGGCCTTCTTTTTGCCCTTCCCTGTCGGCATCGGGGAAATGTGTATTTGCGGAGCGTGTGTGTGGCAAAAGGAAGTTGGAAGATGAAGAAAGAGAACCATTGACTTTTTTCCCTGGAACTCTCATGTCCAATCTTTTTCTTTCTCCTTCTGCTCTCTGAGGATAACTCATGTAGCATTTTTTCCCTCGTCTTGTTATTTCCGCTCTCCTTCTTTCTTTTTACGGTGATGGTTTTTTTCTTGTTCGTCGTCTCCTTTTACTTAGATGCCGGATGGAAATAGTAGATATAAACATCCAAAAAAGAAGTTGAATGACGGAAAGACGTTTTCTGTAAAAGGTTTAATTTTATGCGAGAAGATAGAATAAAGAAGAAAAAAAGTGCGCGTATGAAAAAAAATCTTGTCCTATAGAATTGATGATGACAAGAACTTGTGGGGAAGGAGAAAGTATTATAATTAAATTTAGAGAGGGAAGAAGAAGAAGGGAATTCTTACTGGCTTTCTACTCCGTGTTTTGCCATGGACTTTCCACACGAAATTCAGTTCATTTTTCTTCCCCTTTCAGAGACATTTTACTTGAGAATGGTGTGAAAGAAATTGAATTTGTGGTGGCAAAAAGTTCGGCTCGAGGCTTAATGTAATTATGATCTGGGAATGGATATATGCTGCTGTCGTGCTAAGGTTGTCAAATATAGATTTTGTTTCTCGTCAGAGCCACAGCTCTTGTTTTTAAGGGTAACCTCTAAAATGCGTGTAAACGTTTGGCAGTAATAATCGCTTTTGACCCGTTCTATTGCGTCCGGGCCATTCCCCGTTGTTGAATAGTTTAAGTAATGATTTTGAATTAGTTTTTTAGCCTGGTCAACTTTCGTTTTTTTTGTCACTGGCAAGTACAAATCAAACCATGATTTTACATTGAAACCAGGATCGAATTTAGCCACACCTTCTAGAAGATGGAATTCTTCCCTTCGTGCCCCTATTACCATTTGCATTTAAACGTAAATAAAAAGGTCGCCAAATATTGTACCATGAAACGAAAGAAATAATAAGATAAAGTCTGTGGACGCGAGTCTGGATTTTTGTCGAACTCGTTTTGAGTGCGATTTGTTTTCAGTCTGTTTTTCTTGCATTTAAAATAGCGCTCGATTTCACTTTTATTGTCTTATTTGATTATTTATTGCACGCGTATTCCGCACACGAATTCCCTATAAAAACGAAACGGAGCAGGGAAAGCGAAGAAGCTCATTTTCCAAATAACGGATTAAATTCCCTCCGCTCCACTCGGATGATATCGATGACAGAAAGTCCTGTGGATATCTCTGGATTTTTTATACATGGCTGTTTATACAAGCATGTGTATGCCCATGTACCGGCATAACTATCTTCTATAAAGCTGTTCATCCTATTGTTATTCATTATTATTGCACATAGGAGAGAGCAAATGCGGGGACGAAGGAGTGAGGGAAAATTTTCACTAAACAGTCCTCCGCCGGAATCTTTACCATGGAAATGGAAGAGTCCATAATAGGAGAAAGGAATTATAGAGTTGTTGAAGCATGAATCGTTCAAATGAGACTGGAATGTGTCACATGGTATTCTCTTGTCTCTCGGCGGCGGTCTTCTTTTTCCCTGGCAATTCTCCTTTGATTTCCCTGCGTACACACACACTCCAGTACTGCCACATTTACTGTGAAACTCAGCTTTTATTATGATGCTTTTGGTCCACCGACCGGCTTTCTTCTGAATATCCCTTCTTCTCTCCGAACTTTCTTTCCTTCTCACTGCCTTTCCACTACTATTATCTTTATGAGACTTGGCTCTCCGCCAAAGCAATTCCCTGTCCATTCTCTTTTTTTTCTCTTCATTTTTTTTTGTCTTCCTTTTTTGTCATATGTGCCAGTTCCTGTGAAGGAGAGTGCACTTAAAGTACTTTTGAATGTTTGGAGGTGTATACGTATATGTCATGTGTGCATCCGTTTTTTTCCGTATGGTCATACATGTGTTTTTTTTTCAATCCGCTGAGACTTTTCCTCCGGTTTCCTCCATGTTAGCATTCGGTTAAAGAGAGCAACAGGACTTTCCAATTCCCTTCCACCCTTTTATAAATTTGGACTGCAAAAATATGTGAGTGACACTGCAGGGAATTCCGTCAAAGTCACATGTTGGGCTTCTGGTTGAATTGCTTATTCGGTCTTTCTGTTCTTACTTTTATTTTGCAAAACTCTGGTCCCTTTGATGAAACCTGCGGAGTCTGTTTTATATTGAACCACACACATGTATGTATAGGTACACGGAACCTTTTGTCGACTTGCGAACACCGTGTGGTTTGATCGAGGGAACTAAAATTCCGGGCACATGTCTGGTATTTATTTGCCACATTTCTTCTTTGGTGTAAGAGAACAAAATGTATTTTGCCACCAGAAAAAATTGTGTGTTGGTACGTATGCTGCAATTGAATTGAGGAAAAGTTGTGGAAGGGCAAAATTTCTTTTTTTTTTGCTTCTTTCCGGGTGAAAGCAAACGTGCCAGTACAAGACATCCAAGGATTCTGCCAGTACGTTGGTATATGTTGGCAAAGTAGTAGTAATGCGTGACATTTAGCAAAAGAAGAAATGTGAACGGGTTTCTCGCTATGAAAGGTCTTTTTTTTGTTTTGCAGTCCTATTTTTTCTTTTTCTTGTGCTTCTTTTTCAACCCCCAGATAGTGCATGGAAGAGAAAAGAAAGTGAAAGTAAAAAAAAAGAGGGAGACGAAGGAACGGTTCTGTAAGTTGGAAGTTGATGGGATTTTTTTATACAAATATCCGAGATGATACTAGGAAGGTCGAAAGAGGGAGAGAGAGAGAGCGAGAGAGAGAGGGAGAAAGAGAGAGTCTGCTAGAAGATGAGACGAGGGCCTTTTTTGAATGGAGAGAGAAAAGTCATTGAAGAAAAAAACGGGACCAAAAGATTTTGTATAAGGATTTTTTTTAGCTTCTCCCATTCCGTCTCCCTTCTTTTGGGCCACTTTGTATCAAAGATTGCTCGGAGTACTTATGTACATAATAAAGGAAATCGATAGTGCATTCCATATTTTTGAGTTTGCACACACATACGCACTCACATGTAGGAAAAGTGTATAGTGTGTCATTTTTTTATGGGAGAAAAGGATTTGAAGGAGAGAAGACGGAGACCAAAGGAGAAGGAGAAAAAAAGAAATTATTTTTTCCCTACTTTTGGTGAGGGTGGTTTGGTTGCGGGAGGAGGAGGAGGCAACGGCGATGTTCTTGGCGGAAAAAAGGGAAGAGAGAGAGAGAGAGAGAGATGGAAAGGACTTTGACATTTGGGGAATAATTTGTAAATGGGGGGAAAAAGGATGAATGAATGGGACTTGTAGTAGTAGCAGAACAAGTAGCATAGTATAGTCGTAGTAAAGTCTTTTTGTAGTATCAAAGAGTTTTTGTGTGTATGTGTGCTAGCGTATATATGTATATGTACGGCTGTGTTGTCTTCTTGTTTTTATGAATGAGATAAAAAGAGGGTCAATGTCAGGGATTTGTCAATTGCTTCCAAATGTTTCTTCTTTCTTTAGGAACTCCCTGTCTCTCCCTCTCCCTCTGGTTCTCTCTCTCTTTCCCTGGGCTCTCCCGTTCTCTCTCTCTCTCTCTTTCTCTTGTCTGTGAAATTCCTGTGGCCTTGTACTCTCAGCTGTCTAACATGTTTTTGGTGCACAATATTTTTATTTATATGTATATTTGTATACATTTTCATATCTGTCCCCCCCCCATGTATCATCGTAGGTATACGTCCTGCTCTCATTCCCTCTCCTATCATCTTCTTTTTCGTTTTCGCTGTGCATTATGCGAAAAGTTTTAGGGAGTAATGAGTTTTCCCCTTGCAAATGGTACGGGCGTCGTTAAAATATGCCCATAAAACTGAGAGATTTAGCATAATAATGTACATGGGAGACTTTTATGGGAGTAGTAAATAGGAATATTAAAATGCGTTAGTCAAGTTTTTTTTTTGCCATTTATACTAACTACTCAGAGTGCGTTTATACTATCAAATTTAAGAAAGGAAAAAGCACGGTGATTGCAATGCAAATGTGTAGTTTTGATGATAACACTGAATTAGGAAATCCAAGAGGGATATGAAAATAATATGTTTTTGATTGATAGCTGAATATCTAATGGGGAGATATTACGTATAAACCTGTGTGCAGGTATGCACACTGGAATTACTGGTGTTGGAAAGGAAATCGAATATTTGATTGGATTGGGGGTAAGAAATGTAAAGGTTGTCTCTGTTGTCACTGTGTCACTTGCTCTCGTCAACGATTTTGTATAAAGATTGTTTTGACAAGAAAATGGGCACCTGTTCTTAAACTTCTTATGCATTATTTATGTCGGTGAAATGACGGTGAAAGTCCTTTCGCAAATGTGGCAAGTGTCTTAACGGCCAGGTATGTTTTTGGGTAGACAATCAAGAAGCATACAAACTTTAAGCTTTATACGTATTATGTATACGTACTATTTTGTTGCATATTACATACCTATCAAAGCGTTAACTTCGGGAGCACGTGGCGGAAATGAATGAAATGGAGGCTCTCGCAGGAATTGGCTGTTTTCACTATATACTTATCGTAATAGTAACGGTTCTTTGTGGCTGATTGAAATGGAGGAAATAGAAATTTGCACAAGGAAGTCCCAATTATATAAGCCGTATTTTTGGGAAATATTGACGTTTGAAATTGCATTTCTGAATTGCGGTGTGGACATTACGAATTTTCAATTGAGCCCGAAAAGTTTTGAAAATGACGACAAAAGTTGTTAATGAGGGAAATTTGTTTGTGTTTTATAGGGTGCACCAACCGGAGCCCCTGGAGTCCCCGGCCCAGGCCCACCCCGACCGCCAGGCCCCCCTCAACATGGGCAGTACTACCAACCTCCAGGGATGCACCCCCACGGCCCTCCTCCACCCCCAGGTCATCCCAACCAATATCCGCCACCCCCTCAGTCACCTCACTATCCCCCTTCACCCCATCCTGCTCAAAGGTATCCCGCCCCTCCTGGGATGAGACCTGGTGGGGAGGGCCAACCGCCTTCACATTATCCGATGCCGCCGGTAAGATGAGATTTTCTTTCTTTGATTTTGATTTTTAAAATTTTCCATCCGTCATGAATGGCATTTGTAATTCAGCTCAACCGATTTCGATTTACACCGACCGAAGGACCGAAAATTACAGCCGTAAGTGGCTACACATATCTACAATATCTGCAACTGCAAGGTCGTTAATGTTATAAGAAGCAATAACTCTTTTTAGCTTTTTAAAACCCATTAAAAAGAGAAGTCACATATCGACAGCAAAAAAAATGTTTCCACACTAATAGTAAACAATTTATTTGATGTCTTTCCGACTATTTCCAACGATTCAGCCAACCATTGAACAGTGCGTGTGTGCGTGTTTGTATGTCGTCAACCCTTTTTTCATTTTAGTTCTTACTTACTTTTTTACAATTTTACGTTCTTCCCTGCCCCTCCCCCACTCGACACACATAAGGTTTGGGTATTGTATGTACTATTTATGTATGTATAGTGAATGCACAAGATATATTTATGGTGCTGAAAAAGATCTCTGGGGAGATAAAAGGAGGAAAATGCATGCAAAAAGCGTCTCTCTCCTTTTTCACGGAATATAGTATAAGACACGTGCAAGAGAATAAATAAGCAAGTTTCCCTCTTTCGCCTCGTTGTTTCGTGAAAAGGAGACTCGCTACCGCATTTGACGCTATTTTCTCTCCTCGTGAACATCAAACAAAACAGGAAAAACTATGTGGGTGTAAGCAAAAGGAAGGGTCCGTAATAATACATGCATGTCACATTTTACCCTAGGTTACTGTTTTTTTTTTTGCAATCCTCCTGTTGCATTTCCTAACATTTTTACAATAAAAGTCAAGGAAAAATGGAATTTTATTATTCCTTCGGTTTGAACACGTGTCCCAACCTAAAAAATGCGTGATTGTACTTGCCCGGCCTTTTTTTTCTCGTAGGAATAAAAAGAAATATATTTTGATATGGAGAGTAAAATGTATCACACCCTTACGGAGTGATGATACGACATGTAATGCGTGTACACAGGGGAAAAAAAGTCGGTTGGTTGGTTTTTCGGCGCGCCATGAATATGAATCATGATGGAATGAGAAACCAAAAAAAAAAATGGGAGAGAGAAAGAGGGAGAAAAGGGAAAATAAACGTTGTCTTAGGTTAGGGTTTTATATTGTATTGTGTGTATGTGTGTGAGTGAATGTGGTTTCATCATCATCGTCGTCGCCCTCTTCCTCCTCCTTTTTTTATAGCATCAATTTTATCATCATCATCCCGCCAAAGCCTATAAATTATATGTGTTGAATGGGATGGATAGATGTATGTACACCTACAATAAAGTACATTGTATGTCATGAAGAAACCAGATAGGACCCATAATAATATGTAGGAGATGAGTGTGAGATGAGAAGGATATTGCTGCTCCTCTTTAAGCTTTTCGTGTTATTATTATTATTATATTGTTTTATTATTAACGAGTATTTGTGCGTGGTTCTATATGCAATATGGGATGAGGCGGACGACCTTCAGTTTCCGGCTAAAACTTTTATCATCAACAGACTTGTTATTGTGCCTTTATTGTGTACGATTATATAATATTTCTTGGAATTGAAGAGTGTCATTGGCTCTGGGCTCTTCTTTTGCCATCGCATACAGAGTATGTGTTGTGTCTGCTATCTCGTCTCTCTCTCTCTCTCTCTCTTTCGCTTTTTGAGTGTTTGTTGATGACTTTTACGTCGAAGGCTGAAGCACACAGCTGATAGAATGGAAGGTCTGGATAAAAACCTCTGCAACTTCTGAACCTTTTACATTTGCCTATCTTTTTTGTTCATCATGGGATTGGCACGAAGTTACTTTATTTGGTTTTGGCAAAATCGTATGTATGTATAAGTATGTACATCAAGCGGAAGCATATGTAACGTAATAAATGTGCTGGTCTGTGCAGATTCATGAAGTTGCACAAGGTTTCGTCCTCTCATCTCCTCCTTGTGGTCTGTTATGCAAAGATTCCCTTTTGTGTAAAGAATTCCCAGGCTCCCACTAACTGAAAATACCTTCCAGGGAAATTGTAATAGTATAGCCTTGCGTAATCGGAAGCAGCTCCATAGGAAACAGACAGAGAGAGAGAGAGAGTGAGTGAGAGTGGGAACGCGAGCGAGACGGAAAAGGGAGATGATGAGTTGCGAAAGGAAAGAATGTCGAGAAATAAGGGTAAAAATACGTTAAAGAGACCCACAACGGAAGAAAGGGAGAGAGAGAGAGACTGAAAGGGAGAAGGAATTTGTGTCTTGAGAGTTGTAAGGGACTCAAGAGATTTAAAATATATGGGAGAACGATGGTGGTTCTCCGTCTTCCTCGGCTTTGAAGTAAGTCGTTATGTGGACGTATGTGCATATATACTCGTAGTAAAAGTGATAGTTTCGTTTCAACTTCCAGTCAGTCATGTTATGTATAGTCGTGGCAAAAGAAAGTTTTTTCCCCCCTTTTCTGGGAGATCCAATATGATATGTACAAAAAGGTAGAACATGTACTATGAGGGAGGGTTAGGAGAGCGTGTGTGCAAGAGAGAGAATGCTGTTAATGTGTGGGATGGCGGAAGACGACTTTCGGAAGAAGATGTGATGCTGTGTTTGTGTGTGTGTACGCGTTTTACGCTTTATCCTCTATCCCACCGTCCCGACCTTAAACTATTGGCATAATGGACTGGTCCATTTCATTGAGAACTCAAAAGCACACGCACATTGTGAAATGAAACTGACTGACTAGACAGAGAGAGTGAGTAAAAGGGAGAGAGAGAGAGAGGGAGGGAGAGAAAGAATGAAAGAGAGTTATAGGAGAGAGCATACATACATGTGTATACATACTTACTTTGTAGGAAGGAAGGATGTGTATAATTTATAGGAACTAATGGACTCTTTTCGTATGTATGGGAGCTAAAGGTACACAGGAGGGCAGAAAGGGTAGAGTAATAAGGAAGGAATGGAGAGCGAGAAAGGGAGAGAGAGAGAGAGAGAGAGAGAGGTGTAGGAGTAATAGAAATGAGTTTTATAACTTGTATATTATACCAAAAGTTGATGTTGTTCCTTTTGCTGATGTGATCCTCTCTTACTCTCGTCGAGTGCCCGTTCCTTGATGCTCTCACGATGATTCGGGGAAAAAATTTAAATGGGTGGGTGAGTCGGGGCAGCAGCAGGTAGTGTCTAAACATGTGCGAATATATGTACTATACATATACATATTTGAATACTCCTACTTGTGGTGGGGCAGGTAAATATTTATGTATTCTTTATAATTAAGGAGGAAGTTCGGTACGAGAGAGGGAAGTGAGAGACAGAAAGACAGAGAAGGAAGTGAAGAGAGACAGAAAGACAGTGGGAGAGAGAGAGAAGAGACCGAGAGACGACGGTAATGTCTCCGCATGAAAAATTAAGGGAACTGAAAGATGGAGAATAAGAGATGAAAAGCGAAAGAGGGAGAGAGAGAGAGAGAGGCTGCGAGACGCTTTTCGCTTTGTAACCATGCATAAAGATGTATATTTATGCATCTAAACGGATTACAAAGTACAAAATGAGTGGCAAGAGGACCGCGAATTTTGCATCCCTGCAATTGAGAACGCATTCCTGGTCTGGTCTGGTATACATAAAAGACCAAAGATAGTTGGAAGTTGCAGAAGTATCCGGAGGCACCCTTTTATTTTGCGGGGGAAGGATAAGGAAGTGCAAAAGTTTGTGACTTCTCCTCCTCCTCTTCTTCTTCGTAATCCTATTGATGTTTTTACAGCTTTCTTGACATCCAGGAAGCAAGAGGGAGACATGAGAAGTAGGTTCCTCCATCCTTTTTTTTTATCCCATATTTCGTGTGGTTTCATGTGTTGCTGATTTTTTTGAACTTTTTCCAATACTATTTATTATTACTACTTTCGCCGCACGTAAATGAAGCATGGGAAATAAATTTCGAGTGTGCAGACAGTTTACATGTGGATATAGCAGACATTAATGTGGACAAGATATTTTCGACGAGAGAGAAAGCTTTTACGCTAAGGAATGTTTTGGAACTGTCGTTGATGTGTACGTTATAATAGAAGAAATTTGTGCATAGGGATAGCATAGTAAACAGGGAAATATCTATTTTTGTTTGTGTGTATTAAACCATTGACCTTGCTAGGACTCTGATGTTATTTTGCTCCTCGTAGTAAAGCGTGTGGCGGGGTGTATTATTATGAAAAAAAATTTCATTGATTAAAAGTATCCTTATGTAAGTATTAGGAGGTTAAAGCGCGGGATAATCTCTCAGGGTGTTGTGCAATTAATTACTGTTATACAGAGAACCAGTCATCGAGTAGTACAATTATTGCGCGTGTAAACGCGAGAAGTCCTAGTAGGTGAGTGTTTTTTTTAGCGAAAAGGGTTTTTTATATGGATATATTCATTTCCAAAAGGCAATTGTAGTAGCTTGTGAATAAGTGTAAAAGGATGTAATAGTATAGATGTGCATAAAGTATAGAATTAGGTGGTAAAAAAAGTTGTTGGCGGGATTGATAGGAAATGAATGGAAGGACATGATGATGATGATGACGATGATGATGCGTGCACGCAATAGGAATTAAGAAGTGAAAAAAAGGGTTAAGCAAGGGTTTGTTGTGGAATGACTTTTTTTCCTCCTTGTACACATTATTTATGACTTTATATTTTTTTGGAAGCGGTTGTTACAGCAGACCTATACATATGCATAATTTGTAGAGGAAGAAGAAAAGGATGAGACTGGCTTTTTTCATTGCTTACTGGAGTGTGTGGTGGAAGATGAGAAATTGTGATCATCTCCGAGGAAACGGTTATGTTATGTAAATGCACATGTTGTTCCCCGCTGTGACAACAGAAATCGTAGGCCAGATCCTTGTGTGGGCAGATTTTCTGTCGTTTGAAGAAATGTTTTAGATTCTGCATTGTTTTTGTTCATGTAATTTTTCGTCACTAGTAAGATTTGTTGGCTACAAAAAAGAGAGTCTATATGGATTGGGAAAACTAGGGAAAATACAGATTCTTTCAAGATAATGGCAATGCTAGCGATTATTTGTTAGCAAAGCGGCAGGCAAGGATTTGAAGCTCTTTGAAAATTTAACGGGAATGTAAAATGGGCATTGTTTTGCTTGGGACACTTGGGTGGCTTCTATATGCAACGGGCTGCTACAGGTGTAGTACATAACGCTGATTTAATGGCTATCTGTGAATAAAAAACAGGATCCGTGTGGATTACGGTTTGTGTGTGGGAAATTGCTGCGTTGGAATGCACACAAAAATAGTGGCAATGAGCAGCATCAATTCCCTAATTCCCCCTTTTATTCTCTGCTGTCTTTCTTCTCAAGTGTGTCAAGTAAAACTGAAAGGATTTCCCCCTCATTTTCTTCACTCTTTGAAATGTTCATCTCGCTCTCACTCTGTTTCTCTCTCTCAATAAAATTTAGCACACACGACATACGAGAGTAGTATGCAAGGTGGCAAGATCTATGCATGCCTTGGAATGTGCACCATCCTAATGAATATAATGAGAGGCTCATTGACAAAAACAAGAAGAGGCGTAACTTATGTACACAGAATTTACTTGCTTGTTCTTCTGTTCCTTCTCCCTTGATCCTCTTCCATTTTTTTTTGCATGTCGTGGAGGGAATTTTTGGCTCGAGTCTATGGATGAGTATGATGATAATGATATTGATGATGTTGTTTTGTTTGTGTTTTTTTCACTCATCTTGTTTTTATTTTTTCGAAATGCCGGCGAGAGGACAAATGATAAGGTTTCTACTACTACTACTACTATAATAGTGGAAGGATCATGAAAGAGACCAGTTGTGCATAGGGCTTGTTATTGATGTTTTATGAGATAAAAAAAATTGAGTTGGTATAGAGAGAATAAAGAGAGGACTAAATTTATACTTGATAGCTACGGGGTCCTTTTCCTATCCGTTTTACACGTGTGCATGTAATGTCCTTGCTTATACGTACATATAGGTACGTACACTGAATGACTGAGAGCATTTGATATTGACACGTTCTACTAATTTTATAGATTGGGCAACTGAGGAAGTTATGTAGTAGTAATAATGAGGGTATTCGGAGGGTACTACATACATAAATGGAGATTTATGTAAGGCACTGACATACACACACGTATTTCTCCTGGAAATTGAACCTATGTAAGGACTAAGGACATGTGCTGTGTGTGAAGGAAGAACAAGTGTGGCACAATAAAGTTGTTTTTGTGGTCGGGCTTTAGCTAAAGAGTTTATTTTGTCTGTGTAGGAAATATGTATATGAGAGAGAGAGAAAGTTATATGGGTTTTGAAAAAGCACGTGTTCACTCATTCAGTGAAGGATAAACGAGAGAGAGAGAGAGAAACCGGCAATTAGATTGGAGTTGATTCACCAAAAGGGTTGTGTGTGAGTGAATGCACTGCTCCTCTTAAAGAGAGAGAGAGACGTAATGTAGTAACAAGCATGATTATTATTATTATTACATTCCCTCTGTATTTTAATGACTTTTATAGTTTTTCTATCGTGCCAGTTGTAGGTATACGTGTATATGTGACTTGCTACACAGACGAGTAGGAAAATAAGCATAATAGGAGCACATGGAAATTGACGTGCCTCTTGATGCTCAATTTTTTTAGAGGCTATTATTCCGATACTCTTCTTTAATATCTCCCCCCATGTGAGACATGACACATGATGACTGTAATTTTTTGGTCTTTCGGTGTTTCGGTGAACTATGGAAGAATAAATGGGACGGAATATATTGGGAAGCTAACGTATGATGCGAAATATTAATGCACCTTGATTTTCGACACCAGAGATACAGGAATTCATTTGTATTTTTTTTAATTTGATCTCTCCATAGGGAATGACGGAATCCTCCTCAGGCCTTGCACCTCCACCCGGTGGTCCCAATAGTGCGGGACCCGACCAACAACAAGCACAGCACCATCCTCCAAAATCCACACCGCCACCGCCGCCGTCCCCGTCATTAGCCCAGCAACAACAGCAACAACATCAACCACCAGTGAGTCAAATGAATCACCAAGGAGCACCAAATCCGCCATCCCCCTCATCTCGCTCCACACCTCAACAACAACAACAACAACAATCTCAACATCCGCCTCCACCTTCACTGTCGAACAGTACGGGTACAAGTAGTAATAGTAATTCAAGTGGTGGTGGTGCTGGTGCTGGTCAACAACCACAACATCCACCCTCAACCTCACCGTCTCATCGACCTCAGGGCTCCTCTCCTTCCAATAGTAATTATGCGGCGCCGCCCGACGTCGGGGTAAGTGTCAAAGTTATTTTGACTAATTATCATGTCATTTAAGGAAGAGAATGTACCCTGTAAAAAAAAATTGTCTCTCCACCTCATTTCCGTCAAACACTATGGGTCGTCTTCGTAACTGTATGGATGCCCGCTCAACTCCGATGCTAATGACTAATTACCTATGTATCGACTTCAAAAAAAAGTCATTTTCACGCAAAGATGCATCATGAGAAAGCACGGAGGGAAGAATGATTTTTTCCTCCAAAGAAAATATATGTATGTTAGTCACTTGACAATCTCGTGGGAGATATGCTCCTTAATGGTGTCTTCCCAACTTTTTCCAATTGTGACAATGTCTCTGTTTTCTCTGAAGTTGCTAATTAACGGACGAAATCAAACTGTTAACACAGGTGGAAATGCTGTGTGCCCGACAGCTCATAGTCTCTTGTTTTTAGTCGTGTTTTGGTCCTTGTCTATATAGTGAATAATACTATACACACATGACTTTTGCAATAGAAAATAAAAAGTTTCCTGGAACTTTTGTCTGTACAGTAGGGAAATCCCTCCTCATTAGAAAAAAGAGTAATTACCCTGAGGAGCCCTATTTCGCGATCGACTGATGGCAGAGAAAAAAGAAAACAGTGACATTAGCACCAATTGTCAAAGAGGATATAAAGTCCAAAATATTATACTGGGAATTATCCATGCGTTCTATCCTCCTGTTAAATGTGTGAAATAGAGAGTTTCGTCAGTTAAATGGAAAAGAACAGTGTTTTAGGGGATGATTTTTGAAAGTGTATCAAGAAGAGTCAAAAGGAGGATCTGTGATCTCTCTCCCTTTCTGTGTTTTTTGTACACAGTGCTATCCAAGAGAGAGAAGCTGGTTGGATGAATCCCCTTTGTAGGAGCAGAGCAAGCAGGAGAGGTAGGAAGAGTGTAATATAATAGAAATACAAGCACTTTCCCATGTTTTTCATCTTCTCGTGGAATCCTCTCTTTTTGCTTCTCTCTCAGTCCCAAGCAAGTGTGTTACGTATACTTTAACTACTACTAACTACACGTAGCTCGGAAGAGCTAAAAGGGAACGAAGGCAGCAGCAGTAGAAAATGCTCTCTTCCTATATTATACACGCTCTGAAAGCCTTCCTTGTCTTTTCACTCTTGTTGCATTGATCGAGCAAGCTAAAAGCTGGTACTTTACTCCACCGTACCAGGACCGTGACGTCAACCATGTAGTATTATGATCCATTTTCCTTTTTTTTTGTTTTTTATTTTTTACACATAATTTGTAATTTCATTGAAAACATTTTAAATTTCCCGACCCGGAGAGCAAAATTGGGTAGTCGTCAAAACATTCTCCAACCTCGACCAGTCTCGCTTTTGTTCATATGAAAAACATCTTTTGATTAAAAAAACATGAGTAAAGTCGAGGGGGGATGTGACAATAATTAAGAATGTTGTCTCCTAAAAATCCCGAAATAATAAATAATGATTTCCTTTGATAAAAAAAGGAAAAGGGACCAACCTAATAGAGCAAAAAAAAAAAACTAAACAAACAGACACATCTAAAATAATCAAATTCGAGAAGAGCCGGCCGGGAGACACACATGTGACTGGTGGATGAAAGTAAAGGGTTAGATTATATAGGGAAAAAGTTTTTTTTCTCTCTCTCTCTCTTTCCAACATTTGAAAACAGAAAGAAAGGAAGATAGAAAGAGAGGGAGAGAGAGGGAAAAGAAGAAAGACAAGTAAAGCCTTTCTGGTGTAAAACTCTCCAGTTGCTTTTAGACCCGGCTGGCTCTCTTCTCTCGCTTTGCGAGCACGCAGTATAAATGGGAAAGAATGAGCGTGTGTTTGTGTGTATGTTGTACGTAGTGTGTACATATGTGGGGAAGTGGAAATGGTAATGGCAGTGTTCAAAGTTTTTGTGTTGGGGAGTAAGTTGCGAGAACTAGCAAGGGAAGGAATGGAAGGTATAGCAAGAGCAGGAGAGTTCGCTTACTCACTGTCTCTGTATCCCCTTTATAGTAATTTCCCCTTATACATATGTATTGAGCATATACGTATACATATACTGGGACATTTTCTTTTACAATATATCCAGTATCCACCCTTTTGCCTCTTCTGTATGACCGTTTTAGTGGGAATAGAGGGATACGTATGTAGAAGCACATACGGGGAATAAATGCTACAAGCAGTTACTGTAGAGCAGAGATAGGGAGTTTCTCTATGTGGTAATATGTACATGTGGCAGTTGTTAAAGTTCTCTGTCCCTCGCCTTTGTACACTTCTGCACACACACACACATAGAAAATGTTGGTTTATTCTCCACGTCTGTTGCCTACGGGTCGATATATAACGTATAGTTGGATGTAGTGTGTTATTAGCACACACAGCACCAGAGTTCTGTCTCTCTCTCTCCCTTTTTAGCTCTCTCTCTCTCACGTTTGTCCCAAAGTTTCCCAACAACATTGCTTTATCTCTGTAAAGAGTAGTACATGGAGTAAATACACACTTTCTTCCCTTCATACCACTCTTTTTCTATCCTCTTCTTCTTCTTGTACACATACATATATTCAGTCTTTTTCGAAGTCTTGTAGAGACTTCTCGTTCCTCCCCCCTAACGCTATCCCCCCGTATAGCCGTGTGAGTATTTGGTAATGTATTTAGGTAGGGAAATGTACATGGGTATACCATATGTATGCTGTATGTACATATTCCTTTTTTTTCCTCGGGAATATAATATGCGTAATAGCTGGTAAGTATACGCTCTTTCTGTTCCTTCTCGTCATCCTCTATTATATACTCCCTTCTCTACTTCTCTCTCATGCTCTTTCCCTTCTGAAAATGTGTGTGTGTGTATTACTTCACGAGCTTTCGTATTATAAAAGGGAGACAGAGAGAGAGAAGAATGCATCCTATTATGTATTGACCATTGAATTGTGAGCTTTTCACAGTATTACTCGACTCCTGCATCCATTGCCACTACTGCTCCTCGTTGTACTTTGCACACAAATTCAAATTGTATACGCCAGTACTCAAAAAGCGTGTATATGTGTGTGCATTCAAAGTCCATGTGTGTATTTCCAATGGCATGGCTCTCTCTCTCTCTCTGCTTCTCTCTTTCGACTCACATCAACATCGCATGATGAGGACAGAGAGAGAGAGAGAGAGAAGAGTTTTAGTGAGAGAGAAAGGACGATTAAAAATAGTGCTTTAGCATGGATCTCTTACTCCATGGAAGGTACATACCTATGTAGATGATACTGAAGTATTCGCTGGGGGTGATATGTAATAGTAGTTTTTATAAATATGTACATATGTGAGAGAGCACACACTCACTCTATTCTCCTGTAACTAAGGACGATCATCGTATGTACTCGCACGTTCCTCAATGGCAGGCACATGATGAGAGCCAGGGAGAGCAGGGAAGGATAGAATCAAGCTTTAAAAAACAGAAACACAGGCTTTAGAGACGTGATGGCTTGAGAGAAGGAAAGCTTCTATCTCTCCCTCTTTATTGTACAATCTGTGTATTATACGTGGGACAAAATGGGGAAGGGAGAGGTGGAGATAGAGGAGAGGATCAGGGAAAGGGAGGGGTAAGAAAATGTAGAAAAAAAGATACAGAGGACGTAGGTATTACTTAGGCAAGTAACTCTGGCGTGCAACAGTCTCTCGTTTTGTATCTCTCTTTTTTTTTATCCTAAAGGGGTTTCTCTCTGTCTATTTCTCTCTCTCTCTCTCTCTCTCTCTCTCTCTCTCTCTCTCGCTTCGTTCATTCCTAAAGCTGTACACACATACAAAGGTGATTACGTGTGCTGGCATATTGTACGGCGTCGGATGATAATGATGATGATGGTGGTGGTTGTAGTGATGGTGATGATGATGCAAGTCCCAATAAGAGAGTTACAGTACACCTTTTTTTTTTACCTTAACTAATATATGGATATGTTGAAGCTCTGTTTTGGGTATAGATATATGCTTCCCTTTTCTCTTTCTGAAGGAAAAAGAAGGGAGGAAGAAAAAAGAGTAAAGGCGGGTGTCTAAGTCAGACACAAATTTTCTGTATAGATAAGGGTGTACCAGGTACTTTGCTAGGGAAGTTACGGAGTTTTTTTTTTCTTTCGTGTAGTCGTAGGCAGTTTGGAGAATTGTTGTTGTTGCATCGGTAATAAATGACTTTTGCATGGAGAAGGAGGAGAGGGAGAGAGATAATCTCATATATGTATGTATGTATCCGGTGTAATTTCTGTTTTTTTCTTTCTCCTTCCTTCACTCTCAGTCCCTCCTTTTTGCTACTTACTACAATTCGGCTCTTGTTGTTGTTCGTTTTTTCGTGAAAATATAAACATGGGGAAATGAAGGATTTTTCTACCATGTGTTCTTCCTTTGTCTCCCTCTTCCTCTCGCTGTCAATTTATTTATCCCTCTCCCTCTCGCCTTCCAAATGCGACTGAATTTTTTGGTACTTTTTTCCCATTCTTATGAGTCGTTATACTCTCATGTATTACCTGAGTGAGTGTATTTTTTTTGTCTACATTTGACTACATGCAGAGGTGTAACACGTATAGTTGTAGGTAGTTTTTACGACCACATATTTATGATTGGGACTATGCTCTCTTAATTTGGTTCTATATACACTGGGTAAAAGCCAATTGATATACATACGCATACATATACATATGTGTGTATGTATTATGCATCCAAAGGATTGACAGTGAGTGAGGGAGTGAGCACGAATGTGTGTAATTTCCCCAACGATATGTAATCGCATGAGCTTATACACGTAATTAAATGAAAGGCTTAAGTGTCTAGCTTGTGTAAGTCCGTGGTAAATGAGTTTCTGTGTAAAAATTATTTTTGGGTAGTACTTTTACACAGTAAAACCTTTTCTTATTTTCTATCTCTCTCTTCTCAATTGCTCTGAGCTGCGTGTAGCGTACGCTTTTATATTTGTACATGCATACGTGTAATGTGCGAAATTTTTGACGCCCAGCTGGTTGTGGGATGAACACATAAAAATATAGAAAAATGAGAGCTGAAAAAAAAATTAAAAGGAGAATTATTGCAGCCCTTTTTTTTCGAAAACAGGCTGGATATGTTTAAAAATGAGGATTTTTCTGTCTCTGACCGTGTACTGCGTTCAAACAACAGGAAATGTTCGGATACATGAGGGGGTGTCTACCTCGGACAATGCGAGTTTTCCACATGGATGAAGGGACTTTTTAGGAAAAACGAGAGAAAAAATACTTATTATGATTAAAAAGTGCATATAGAAAATGTAACATGGGGAAATTGCGGCAAGTTAAACAAGGTACTGCCTCTGTGACTTTGCTTGCCTAGGATAGAATAGGGAGAGAGAAAGGGAAAGGAAATGAGTCAGTTCTTACATGCACAAATTCCCATTGAAATTTTTATAGGGGCATGTAACGACAATGGTTTTTTTTTTACTTTCATTTTATATGCTTATGATTTAGAGCAAGCGAGGGAGTGAAAGAAAGAAATGAAAATTGTATTCATAAATGAGTATGTGTATGTACCCTTAAATACATTGTGGAAACATTGTAGTAAAAGTACTTCAAAAATGCACTGGACGAAGTAAAAATGGAGAGGACACAAGGCACTGTGTGAGCTTGTGTAAATGTAACAATGCACTTTTTTTTGTAGTCTATGCCTCTATGCATATTGTCAGTTGTAGTAGGAGGAATGAGTACAAAATAAACAAGGGGATTGTTACGTACATATGACCCTGCTTGGTTCGTAAAAATAGATGTAGTACATAGTACATACATACATATGATTAGGCCTCGTATATACATGCATGGTGTTTATCGGTAGTTTACTTTGAATGAGGATAAAGAAAATTAATGGGTACAGGGAAATTTGTAGGGGATGAGTAAATTGTATGCTGTTTTGTGTCAATTTTTACTCCTCTTTTCTACCTTCTTTGTACACTGAATCGAGAATTATAGGGATTTTGCATGCTTTTACGACTATATACATGTGTGCGTGTATGAGTTAATGAGGTCCGAAGTTCCTTATGACGGCTTTATGTGCATATTCCCCGTATTTTCCGAATCCGTATGATTATCACCCCAAATGAGGAGAGTGTTTTTGTAAGTGCGTTAATTCCACCCAAGTAATGCTAACTCATATCCTATTACATTTACAAATAATGAGTGACCATGCATATAAAGTTTTATCGTTTATATTGCAAATTACTATCTTGGACGATGTACATATGTATACGTGCAAAGTTATTGGTTTTGAGATGTAGCATATTGTCCTAAATATGGACCGGACCACGTGTATTGATGTACTTTTCTGGGGAAATCTTTCATTAAGGATACATAAAATGCGCATATTTGTATACGTAATCTAATGTACCTATCTTTTAATATTTTTTGAAGATATTTCCTTCTCTGGGGCAAACATTCTCCCAAATTGGCGGAGGCCCCAAAGATGTATATGTTCGTGGGTATCTTGTCCAGGCTAAATGCTCCCAATATTCCTGAACATGCACATTCCACTTATCTCCTTCTCTATACTATAGTTACATTGATTACAAATACGTGCATATTTATATATACTTATGTGCATTCGGGGACAGCAGGCGAATTCTTGGATTATCACCCCACGTCTATATTTCATCGTCGGGAAAATTCAATTTCCATGGGGAAAGCATAAAAAGATTTTTTTTTGCATACCTTTCACCTATACAGTATTATACAGACACGTTTTTGCCCAGTTATTAATAATACTAAAAAAGAACTCCGGATGAAATCCTCTCAAGTTCCCTCTCAAGTTATGCGAAATATTATTTGTGTGGATGAAAATCATCCCGTGTTGTACGTGTACTATGATATAAGTATGCATACTTTCTTATTACGCAGTGACGTATTCGTATTGCGTATTTCGTATAGGTATAGCAAGAGAGCTAACGTGTATATTTAATTAAGGACCATCTTTCACAAGGAAGGGAGAAGGTATGTATTTAAGAATAATTAAACACCACGTTGAATAAGAGGCCCTTGGGGAAGGATGTGATGATGATGATGAGTAGTAATAATATTGGATTCCCCCCCTTTTCTTTCTTTTCTCTTTTTTGCTTGGGACGAAAGAAATATAATTTCTCCTGTTATTAACTCTCTCTCTCTCTCTCTGAGGGCAGTATTTGGGACATGCAGATATTAGGCAAGTATGTGCCTACCCAAAGGTATGTATAAGGGAAAAGAAACTTTTCAGGGTAATATAAATGGATATTTAGCCTGGATATCTCCCCTGGTTGTTTCTCCTACTATTTCTTGCTCAAATGAGAAAAAGTGTGGCAGAAGAGGCGGTATTATTTCGTTGAATGGTTGAAAGTTTTTTTTGTCTTCTGGTAGTGCCATACTTAACTGGAGGGGATAAAAAAAGGTCACTTACGCATAATTACTTGCAAGAAAGAAGGAGAGAGGTTCTTTGCTCAATGACGTGATCAATTATTAAAATGCGAAAGAGAGAGAATACTACGGGAATTGTACAGGCTTTATGTGGTATACTTTGCGGGGATTAAAAGGTCTGGAGAACGCTTTTAGGGATGGCAAAGTTCTTTGCGATAATAAAAACGGACTGACAGGAGACTGACAGAGGAAAGAGAGGAGAATTTTATTTTATTTTTTCCTCCAGTCAGCAAATGAAAAGATTACGTTCTTCTACTTACCACCACCATCCGTATACAGTCAATTCTCTCTATAACAGTCCCCTGTATAACAGTACTCTCGTTATAACAGCAGCAAAAAATGCTCCCCTCAAAAACTTT
>JAQGBT010001121.1:0-35969 GCA_034698585.1 Disparrhopalites patrizii
CAGAAATTAGTTTATAAGAAAATATTTTATCAGAAATTAGTTTATAAGAAAATATTTTATCAGAAATTAGTTTATAATAAAATATTTTATCAGAAATTAGCACATAAAAAATTGTTCATCAGAAAGTTTTCTTACTTATATTAACACATTTTGAAATATAAAACAATTTTTTTCAGTTTACAAGAAATTAGTTTATAAGCAAACATTTTATCAGAAATTAGTTTATAAGAAAATATTTGATCAGAAATTAGTTTATAAAATATTGTTAATCAGAAAGTTCATAAACCAGATTTTATCAGAAATTTGCTTATCAGAAATTAGTTCATAAGAAAATATTTTATCAGAAATTAGCACATAAGAAAATATTTTATCAGAAATTATTACACAAAAAATTGTTCATCAGAAAGCTTTCTTACTTATATTAACACATTTTGAAATATAAAACAATTTTTTTTAGTTTACAAGAAATTAGTTTATGAGAAAATATTTTATCAGAAATTAGTACATAAAAAATTGTTCATCAGAAAGTTTCTAAAAATTTTTTAAAAAATATTTGCAGTATTTATGAGCACACTGCTAAACAATTTAATGTCCAAACCAGGAAACGTTGCTGACGCACTTCGCAATTGCTCAGATCCAAATCGTCTATCGTCTTCGAAATCCTGCCGGAAAAGATTAAAATCGCCAAATAAATAACGAAGACTCCCATACATTACGAAAGCTCCCAGACGAATTGTAATATATAGAAAATTCTGTGTTCAAGAGAATATGAAGACAATTTTCCTGTTGCTTTTAGCCTGCAATGCCATCTCGGCTTACATAATTCATGTGCCACCTAAAGGTAATTTTTGAACCACTTTCTTGGAGTGTTCCTATATTTACCACAAAATCTTAATTACAATGGAGTCTCTTCGTAACAAGTCTCTTCATCACATTTCTATATAACAATATTATTTTTCCCCCTTTGTACATGTTAAGTACATATTTAATGCTCTATATAACAGCATTTCACAGTAACAACATTTTTTTCCTTCCGTTCAGAGTTGTTATGGAGAGATTCCACTTTTTAATTAAAACTATATACTTATGCGATTGTTGAGAGACATGTGTCCGTTATAATGTATTGAAGATGGTCGGGCCTGGCCTGGGGAATGTAGCACGGGATCAAGGCAATCTCCAATCAGTCTCAACTTCACCTTCAACGATGCTCATTATGCTCGGGAAAGGGACATGCTTGTCAACGAGGAATATGTGAACCCCCAGGAATTCCAGGTGGAAAACCATGGATACACTGGTTCGTTTGCGTTTATAGTTGTATTTTCTTCCTTAACGCACGCCGGGGCATTTTAAAGATAAAAAGTGATTTGGCAGTAACACGATATAAATCCAATAACTCGAAGTATTTCATGAAATACGGATGTGCTTGAAATATAAGAGTGCCTTAGGATGCTAAATATGCACGCATAAAACCTTAATTTAAAAATATTGTAGCTAGAGTCTCGCTTCCATCCAGCGTCCGCCCGACCATCACGGGGAAATTTCTGGGGGATAGAACCTACGTTTTTGCCCAAGCGCATTTCCACTGGGGAGCGCAAGCGCGGCGTGGATCGGAACATACTCTCAATGGGCAAATGTAATTTATATAATCAATATTTACTGCTGTATTATGACTAATATCAAAGCTTAATATGCTACTGCACAAGATATTGTATACTTACAAAGTGATTTTCTATTTATATGGCGAAATTATTTACGTATAGAGAAAATTTGGTCGTATGCAGACATTATATATTTATAGAGAAATTTTGTTTACTTATTTGGACAGATTTTGTACTTACTGGCCAAATTTTGTACCTATTTCGATAAATTTGGTACTTATTTCGACTTTTGTACATATTTGGGTAAATTTTGTACCTATTTCGACAAATTTTGTACTTATATCGACAAATTTTGTACTTATTTCGACAAATTTTGTACTTATTTCGACAATTTTGTACATTTCGACAAATTTTGTATTTATTTCGACAAATTTGGTACTTATTTCGACTTTTGTACTTATTTGGGTAAATTTAGTACTTATTTGGGTAAATTTAGTACTTATTTGGGTAAATTTAGTACTTATTTCGACAAAATTTGGTACTTATTTCGACTTTTGTACTTATTTGGGTAAATTTAGTACCTATTTCGACAAATTTTGTACTTATGGGCGCAAATTTGGTACCTATATTTAAACAAAGGTGCTTATTTCGACAAATTGTGTACTTATTTGCACAAATTTTGTACTTATACGAAGTAATTTTGTGCTTATATGAACAAATTTTGCATGTATGGGGAAATATTGGGCTTACACTTCTAAAGAAATTTTGTATTTACAGAGAAATTTTGTATTCACATGGAGACATTTTTTTCTAATATGGACAAATTATATACTTATTACTTATTATATATAAATGTTGAGTTTATATGGAGAGTATTTGTGCTCGTATGGCAAATTTTGTACATATGGACAAACGTTGTGTATATATGGAGACATTTTGTGCTTATATAGACACTGGTTATACGATTATAGAGAAAATGAAGTATTGGTTAGGCTTTTTCATAATTTGGGCATTTTTACAAAACACTTCCAGGTACGATATGGAAGCTCATCTAGTTCATCACGACAGCAAGTTCCGAAACGCACAGGAAGCTATCTATTCCGGCGAGAGATGGGCATTGGCAGTGGTCGCCATCTTCTTCAAGGTATTAGCATGCCTGCATTGGAAATTCGATGAAATTTTAGGCACATGCCCGGCGAACAGATGAGTCGCTTATCAATTCACGTACACTCACAATGAATTAGGTACAGGTAAAAATGTAAGGCAGGTATTTAAATTAAAATACAATTCCTGCAGATATCCGATAGAGAAAATCCCAATCTCAGTGCCTTGACGGAAGCGCTTCAAAGGGTAAGAAATGCGGGGGAGACTCGCCGGGGATTTGGCCTGTCCATCAGTGAATTGTATCCCAGCAACGACTTCTTTAATCTCCAGTACCGCGGATCTCTGACCACTCCGGATTGCCAGGAAGTGGTCCTATGGAATGTTTTGGAGCAACGCAATTATATATCGCTTGAACAAGTGAGTTTTTTTCATTCTACGATGAATCAGAGGAATGGAAAAATTGGCAAATACTTTAAGAAAGTTGCAGAAATTTGTTGTACAGGGTAATTGTAACATGTTTTATATATAATTGTAGATGAATCGGTTTCGGGAGTTATTGAATGATGAAGGAAAGCCAATATCTGGGAATGTCAGACCAATCCAACCGACTAACGGCCGGGTATGTACGACAAGTTTATCCACACAGGACATATATAATGATATTTGTAAAGCAATTGAATAACTCGTGGTTTAAATTTTTTATAGGAAGTTGCATACTACAAGATCCAGATTGTGACCGAATAGTCCGAAAACGTGAAATTATACCTTATGTTTGTATCAGATGCTTCTTCATTATAAGATAAATTGGATTATATATAATTATTTGTAAGAAAAAGGGATTTTATTATGAATGATATGTAATAAATAAAGAGGAAAGCTGAAAGTTTTACAGAAATACTAAAAATATCGATCGTAATTATGTCAATTATTTCCATGGCTCAAAGCCATTTACTCCAGCCCATCATTTATATTACGGAAAGAAAATTAAAATTTTGTACCCACCACAGCGAATATGGACTAAATATCATTGAATGCAATCAATTGAAACAGCGCAAAAGTAATTAAGAAACAAAATTTCTTTGACCGGCATATCTTTAATTCCAAGGAAACTGTTTAAGAAAACAAATACTATTATCAACCCACGTTCAAAACATTGCCGTAGAACACATACAATATTTTGCTGCCAGCTCACTTCCAGGCTTCCGTATGGTCTGATGGAGTGAAACAATGCCTATAATACATAACTCAAATTGCTGATTTGAATTGATACCAATTTTCGTGACCAAACAAATTTGCCTTCCCACGGTCACAAATTAAATATAGATAACCATTATCATGTGGTAATAATGGTTATTTATATTAAAATGTTGAGAAATTGGTATCAATTTTCAGCATAATCATTGACTGATGACACAGTACAGTGGACTCTCTCTATAACAACTCTCCTTATAACAACTTTTTCTCTATAAAAACTTGATTCTTCAGCCCTTCGCATACAGTGGACTCTCTGTATAACAACTCTCCTTATATCAACTTTATTTTTCAGCCCTTCGTGTATGTAGTATTCATATTAATTGTTCCATATAACAAATTTTCCCTATAACAACCATTTGGGCGTTTCCCATCAGGGTTGTTATTGCGAGATTCCACTGTATGTATAGTGTATATATTAAATGTTCCATGTAACAACTTTTTCCTATAACAACTATTTTTTCCCTTCCCTTCAGGGTTGTTATAGCGAGAGTCCACTGTAAGTACATACGCGCCGATTTTCTTTATACACGACCATGTACAGTGGACTCTCTCTATAACAACTCTCCATATAACAACTATTTCCATATAACAATTTTATTTTTCAGCACATCGTATATGTAGCGTAAATATTAAATGTTCTATATAATAACTTTTCCATATAACAACCATTTTTGCCCTTCCCTTCAGGGTTGTTATAGCGAGAGTCCACTGTAGACGGAACCGGAGTACAGTGGACTCTCTATAACAACTTTTCTTTATAACAACTGTATTTTTCAGCCCCCTCGTAAATATAGAGTACATATTTATAAGATGTTCTATGTAACAAATTTTCTATGTAACAACCATTTTTGCCCTTCCCTTCGGGGTTGTTATATAGAGAGAGTCCACCGTAATCATTTTTAGTATGTACGGGCTTGCTGGGTGTTCGAATGTTTATTTTTAAGCGTATGATTGATACGTAAACGCCGACTTGTGATCAATTAAATAGCCGGATAAGCAAAGAGCTTTTTTCTGAGCTTGATGTTCTGTGTCATTTCAACATGTAAAGTTTATTTAATAGTATAGTTACAACACACATTTTTATAAACGCCCATTACTCCGCCACTATATAAACTGTGCCCTTTAGAATCCATGAAACTCAATATTTCTCAAGTACGTCCAGAGAGCGGAAGTTAGCTGTCATACAGAAATCAGATCTACAACAAACAGGTACCAACTCAAGACTTACGATACAAATTTGAATTTTGGATACGCTAGAAATGGCGGTGGGCACAAGTCTTGCGAGCAAAGTGAAGACTTTTCTTCCTTTGGACATTGACGGTAATACGTGGCTTTTGCAACACATTTGCGCATTAGGAATATTACCAATTGATTTCGAAAAAACAAGCGGTGTCATGCGCCCAGCGACCAGCCAACGCAAGGTGATTAAATGGAGATGCGCAATGGTTTGGTTTCTGGTCCAGTTTCTTCTGAAATTTATGGCATTATTTCATTATCTGCATTCGGAAGGAGGCATTGGAAACATTCCACTGCTACATGTCATGGGAATTGTTATGACGAGCTTCGTATTTTACTTGGAGTTTCATGTCTTTTATAAACATGCTGGTGATGTTTGCGCACATTTTACACATTTGCAAAGAGTAAAGAAAACCGTCACTGCTCGTCGTGTACATCCAAGGATGGAAGGTACTGTGAAGGGAAAATGGATTAAAATGCTTTTTTGCGTCTTTGTGGTCGATTGGTTCGTCATCGTGTTGAGCGTGCTCTTTAAACCGGACCAGAGTTGGCTATTATTTTATTTTGCACACAACAAATTTCCCGGCTCTTTTCTGGTGTACTTTGTCCTGGATTCTTGCTTTGTGTTTTTCTTATTTGCATGCACTTTCGCCAACACGTACTACCTTTTGACCTTAGAATGTGGGGTTTTAAACGAGCTGGAAGATTTGGCTGGAATAGTTATAACTATAACCTATATAGGTAAGACAAATCTTTCTAGAAATTGGTCACTTTTATTTTAGAGAATATCGAAATAAAATCTTCTTATGGTCACATAATAACCAGGTTCAGGTCAGCAAAAATCCTCCGCGGACTCAAGGAGCTTTCCATCCGAATGAAAATTTACAATGATGTTTCTGCATTTGCAAACTACTTGTCCAAAAATGTGTGTCAGCTCCTGACGATCCTTGGATATTTTGGATGCATTCGATATTTTCACACGGATCTGAAGCATGCCGTCGTTCTTGGAACGTTGGCCGTAGCCGTCACCGTTATTTGGATCTCCATTACAAGTGAATCTTTTGAAATCCCAGAAAACACGGAGTCATTAAAACGCTCTATAAACGTTACCACCATTTTCTGTCGTTCGAAAATTAGATCGGCGTATATTCGAAAATCTGTGAATGGCATTGGTCGAATGCAAGTTAGGTTGGGAAATTTTCACACGTTGAATCGCCTGTCGGTTCCAATTTATTTGGAATTCTGCTTCTCTCAAATTCTAAATTTGCTTATATCCTTTCCATAGTTTATTTTGATTTGGATACATGAAGCGGAAAAAAGGACGCCAATACTGATGCTGTTGCCACCTAAGTAATTCTTCCCTATAATCTCTGCTAACTATACATATCAGTAATTTTAGTTGTAATATCTAAGCCAAACAATACAATTATCAATCCACGTTCGAAAAATTGGGAATCTCCATATAACAACTCGGATGGGAAGAGCGAAAAATATCGTTACATACATATATATGCAATCGTTTGCTATACAAAAGGACTTACAGGCGGTCGAAGCCTAGTGGAGTTTAACAATGTATATGATTATATAGTAAATATATTTGCGGATTCGAATTAAGAGCAATTTTTGTGTTTATCCAATAGGGTTTACCACGATTATAAATTCATATCGCTAATATTATATTAAATATTGGTCAATTGGTATCAATTTTGAGCTTATCCATTGACTGATGCCACAGTAAATGCCTGCTTCATTTACACTACCGTGTATGAATACGGAACGGGAATAATCATTTTTTTGGTATGTACAAGTTTGCTGGGTGTTCCGTTATTTATTTAGCTGTATCATGGATGCATAAACGTCGACTGATGACCAATTAAATAGCCTGGTGGATATCGAAAAGTTTATTTCTGTGTTTGACGTTCGTTCCGTGTTCATTCTGGACCAATACATTTTATTTAATAGTTATAGTTGTAGCCGAAATTCTTATCAACGATTACTCCGCCTCAATATACTGTTTAATAGGGTATATACGTATATAAATCGCGAATATGATTGACACAAAAATACGTGAACTAAATGTTGCATGGCATTAAAAACAATTTGTTGGTCTACACTCACATAACATATTGGTACAAAATTTGAACATTTATTTCATGATCAAAGAGTGACACAATAAAGATATGTGGTTACTCTACAGACGAACATGTATACAGTTGAATCTCTGCATAACAAGTCTCTTTATAATAGATTTTCTATATAGCAACATTATTTTATCCAAAATTGGTACATATTAAGTACATATTTATGTTCTATATAACAACATTCCTCAGTAACAATATTTTTTCCCCTCCCTTCGACATTGTTATAGAGAGACTCCACTGTACATAAATGGAATAAGGGTGGTCATTTTTTGGAGTAGGAGCTTGCGGATTTAGTCTTATCTACAGCTCCAACCTCGACGCGTAACCTTAAATTAATTGTCCTTAATAATTTGGTGAAAATTCAAGCCATTTATCTTGTTCTGGACTTTTTCTGCCAATTTACGGGAATAGTTTTTACTTAATTACTGCCTATTTGCAGCAATTATTTTACCCATATACACCTTAATTTGCAAATCGAATTCCGCTTTTTACAAACCGTATTTCACTCAGTACCTTTCATATACTCCCATAGTATAGTATTTTACTCTCAGTTATAGGTATCAGAAAGGACTAAGATATGCAGCGACACAGTCGGCTACACAAATTCTGCAACACGAATATATCTGGCTTCACGGAAATGCCGGTACGCACCAAGTTGTTCCGTGAACTTCGACAAATTTCCGTTCCTTCGAACATTGACGGGAATGCCGGGCTTTTGCAAAGCAGTTTCGCAATAGGGATATTACCAATTGATTTAAAAAAAGCAACCGGTGACCAGCCAGTGAAAGTTGGCATGGTTCATGGTCCAGCTTCTGCTGAAATTTGTTGCATTATTTCCTTATTTGCATTCGGAAGCAGACATTGGAAACTATCCACTATTACATTTAATGATAATTGTGGTGACGAGCTTCGTATTTTATTTGGATTTTCATGTCTTCTACCAACATGCTGGAGATGTTTATGCACATTTCACAAATTTGCAAAGAGTAAAGAAAACCGGCGCAGTTCGTCAAAGAATGGACGGTAGTGTGAAGGCAAAATTGATTGAAAAGCTCTACTGCGGGTTTGGCGGCGATTGGATTGTCATTGTGTTTAGCGTGCTTTTCAAACGAGACCAGAGTTGGCTATTATTTTATTTCACACGCAACAAATTTGTCGGCTCTTTGCTGGTGTCCGTTGTCCTGGATGCTTTTTTCGTGTTTTGGAGTTCTGTTTGTTTCAAACTCTAAATTTGCTGATATCCTTTCCATAATTTATTTTGCTTTTAATTCATGAAATGGTAACAAGGATGCCGGTACTGACAGGATACTGCCATGTTTTTCTATTCCAATCATGTTGACTACATAGAAATGCCGTTTGTGTATGTATATGTAAAATATGTATGTGCTCTTACACATTTGCTCGAAAATATAATTCTGTTAAATGAACTTTCGGAAACTTGGTCTGTGTAGTAATAAAGTATTCTTGATGTTGCCAAATCTAAAATCTAAAAAAAAAAACTGGGTTTGAAATATAAAAATTAAACGATTATGATTCTCTATTTACTATTTGGATAGCTTAGATTGATTCGTAAGTTGGACATATATTTAAATTATATTTATCTGTATATTTAAATGCAAACTTGATCTATATAAATCCCTGATGGCGCATTTTATATATTTCCACGTACAATATTTTACGATTAAACGTAACCATATTGTAGCAGATTTTATTTCTGCGTCCAAATATGTTAAATTCGCATTAGTAACTGACATTTCATTTTGAAACGAAATACTAATCCGTCGTAATAAATGTAAAAACAATTCAAAATTTTACAGCAATGAATTCTTATATCCTGAATGGTAAAAACGGTTGATTTCGTCCTAAATAATTATATCGACTGGTGAAAAATTACGTCAATTCCCACTAGTACAAATTAACTAAATAAAATCAAGCGTTTGATTGTATCCTAGAGCGCCCACAGCCTGGCGTGGATTACCCATTATTTGCGTGGAATATTCCATATCCTTCATTCTGAACAAGAATGACGAAATTGGAGAGATTTTGCATCCTATTTTTTGTCAGCACTGAGTGTTTAATTGAGACACATATGTCGGATATTTACATTCACATGAAAATATATTATATTAATAAGCCTTTCTTATCGTGTCTAAAACAATAAGAGCAAATTTCTACACATTTCTAGTGAATTGCGACAAAACAATTTTCACAGAAATTACTGGTTGCTGCATACAATTTGCAAGATTTTAAAGTGCCATGGCGTATTGGGCATACTTGCCAGAGCATATGCCTTATGGGCAATTATGTATGGCGTTTTGAAACTTAAGCATTTAAGGACATTACGTATAGAGCAAGTAGGCGGATTATAGGCATAAATTGGGCAAAACGGCAGGATATATTCGGAATTTTGGATTCCAAATCCGTTACGAAATAAGGAGAAAATAGTGCCTGAAACTATTCTTAGTATATAACTTATTTTGTTTTGTAATGGAGAAAATGTGAAAATATAGTATCACCTCCCTTTATAATTATTAAACGTATACAGGATGGTAAATATATAGTAGCATAATCTCTCTCGAAAAATCCAGTGTTGAGTGAGAACCGAATAATTTAGAACACCAAAATTTAATAAACGGGCTAAATAGGTACTAAACACGACACAAGCTTATCGAATGCCACAAAAGAGAATCCTTGTCGGATTTTATTGCAAATACGAGTGATCTGTACTACGTACATACTTAAAATTTACCAGTAATTGATGATCAAATCGTAAGTAGTGTGATGTCTCCAAAATAAACGCAAGAATGCAGTTAATAAAACGTTTACCAGTTTATTAGTGACATTTTGGAAGTTGTTTCTTGATTTTGGTTTACTTACACCATGACTAATTTCAAATTTTTTTTACAATAAAATATTTTGACAGATTCATGGCGCATTGACCATGACAAGCAGATATAGTTCCCGCTGGTATCGATTTCGAATTCACAACCCTAAGTGTAACTCGTATTACGAAGGACCCACTGTATAGTTGTAAATGTCTGTAATACACCCGCGGAAATGGTGCCGTAATGCAGATGGTCTGACGCAAGGTTGTTTTTAATTCGGTAATAACATGGATTGTCTAATTACAGTTGCCGAATAATAAGTGTTCCTCTCCTGCCCACTTAAAGTGTGGCATGAGCGCCACTAAACATTCATTAGAGACGACCGTCTCCAATTCGAAGAGGAGCGCAAACGAAGGAACAACTGCATATTTTTTGAAGTTGCAGTAAACTAGAATATGACCTTTGCAGTGGCTAAATTGCCACCTTAGGGCTACCGTATCAAAAGTTGCGCGGTTACAAAGCTACAAGTTTTTCTTAGAAACCAAACGGAACGTCTAAACTACAAAAAATACACATTTTTAAACAAGCATCTAGCAGTCAACAATAATCATCAAGGAGCTTCTTGCTTGCACTCCTGTCCTGGGGAAGCCATGGAAAATTCTAAAATTGTGACTCCTCAAATAATTTGTTATGTACGTCTTGCCTTCCAATTTGGCGGTTCTTTCGGATATCAACCCTTCAAATGGAACCCTACGACTAATTTGCCGGAAAGCTCCAGCGCCAATGTCAAAATATACTGGACATTCAACATAACGGCGGCGCTTTTGCACGTTCTATATGTCCTCGTTCGAAGTGCTCAAGTGTCATGGGATGAGAATTATACGAACCTGCAGAGGATCTTCGTGAGGTTCATGGTGCCGTACTTTCTCTTGGCTTTTGTCTGTCATTTGGGCGTTTTGGTTAATCGGGCGGAATTACTGAGTTTCACACGAAATCTATTGCGTCTCTCCCGCTGGCTTCAAGGTATGTATTGGTATATAGTATATTTTTATGCACCCATATATACTAATTTCATTTCGACAACTATATGTAGAGAAGGGCAACGATTCGATTCTCAATCAGATATACTTGGATTCAATTCACATACTTGAAAATTTGATTCGATTGGAAACCGTGAATGGAATAAAATAATACGATTCAAGACGTACATCGGATCATAAAATTTGATTAATTATTTAATACAAATGTGTTTGTATACTGATTCTTCCTTCGAAGCATAGCAATAACGATCAACATATTGCGGCGTATTTAAATCGGCGGTAAATATTTTATCAAGGTTACTTGCATTTACTTGAAGTGGTCAACTATTATACTTCACTATAGCTACTTAAAATTTGCAAAAAGTGAAAAACAAGTGTCACGATCATATATTTTTTGGAACATTTGAATCATGGTTCGATTGTATCCATAGCTTGAATAGAATCGAGTCATTAGCACCATCGATCCGCAGAAATTGCGAATTTTGATTCGATTTTGGCTTTGAAACGAATCGCGATTAAAACGTTTAGATCAAATCAGGTCGTTGCCCTCCCCAACTATATGTATAGGCAATCATGAGCAAATGTTTCTTTAATACTTGCCAAACTCCTTTAAAACGGTGCGATATTCTCTCTAGCATATGAAAGGCCCGAAGCCGCCGTGCCACTGATTTCCAGAGTCGTAGAGTTCACCGTAAAAAATACTCACTACGGATTTTTCCTGCAACTGATCGGCATTGCAGGCGTAGCTCTCATGGCCCCGGAATCCCCCGAACAACCTTTATCACTTTGGATGCGAAGCTCCACGGGATTTTGGCCTCGACTTTCCATTCGTTGTTTGAATTTTGTGTTAATACTTAATGTTGAGCTGACCTACAGGGGGTCAGCCTTGCTCATTACACAAATTGGTCTCACATACGCCGCAGTGGCGCTGGTGGCGATCTACGAGCTTCACGATGCAACCACGCGGCAACTGACCACAAGTGACCTTCGACGCCCTGCGAGAAGCCTGCTGACGTACAATACACTCTCATTGATGACATCGTGGCTCAATATTGTTCTCTGCGGTTTCACTGTTCCAGGGGCTAAGGTTCTTCTCATGGCCATTAGCATCTTCTGTATTGTTGGCTCATTGCGAATGAGCGGGATTTTTTGCCTGTGCTTGGCTTTCTTCGGTATTTCCATCACTCTTTTCCTCATTGTCATTTTCAGTCTGATGGCAGAAATTTATGGTCGGAGTTTAAGGGTAAAACTGGAGTGCCTGAGGAATTCTGTGGGGATGGGTGGTGGATTGCGGAAGTGGTACATGAAATCTGTGCGAGCACTTCCGGTTATCAAAATTAGGATGAATTCTGCGTACGACGTTGACCAAGCCTTGGTTCTCACCATCTGCTCCATCATTGTGGATAATATCGTCTCCTATCTTGTCATGACCAGTTCGTAAATAATTGTGTACAGTCGACTCTCTCTATAACAGTCCCCTGTATAACAGTACTCTCGTTATAACAGCAGCAAAAAATATTCCCCTCAAAAACTTTCTCCTTCTGTTAACATAGAAATGTCTGCTCTCTCTATATCAGTTTTTCGCTATAACAAGCGAAATTTGGTGCTTTATAGGGTGCTGTTATAGTGAGAGTCGACTGTATAGACAATTATGTATTTCGGTTTTGTTTCATGTGACCAAAATTGCACTGACACTAACTTGGTGTGACGTGTTTATGAAAATAACATAATTAAGTTCTATTTTAAATACTGATGCCTCCTTAAATCTTATTAATTTAAAAACTCATCGTTTACATGTGTGCAGTAAGATTGGTGTCTCCTAAAGTTGTTTGCATTTTTTCATTACATGATTTCTGAAAAATGGAATGGGGAGATTTCGATTTTACACCTAATGTGCCTTTTAATGGCGAGTTTTGGATTTTATGCGTAAATATTGAAATCATCTATTACATTATCAATACTATATTTGAAATTGCTGTTAATTAATTAATATTTTTATTTTTTTGCTCAGTTTTCTATATGTAACATCATCTCACTATAACAGCACAATTTCATGCTCAGATAGGGTGCTGTTATAGTGAGAGTCGACTGTAGAGACTCCACTGTACAGAAAATGTACACCTATTGGTACAGACTCCCTTGGTACACGATTAGCCTAATGGAATTGAATACAGAGATCTTGATGACGGTGAGGAGTAGCCCATAATCAAAGAAGCCCAAGGATCCGTTGAGAGTCCGGAGAGGCGTTGAGTGGCGCAAGGATTTCCGGAACCATTGAGGCTCCCCCTGTAATTTCCAGGAGGAAAGAACCTTCCTGGACATGGCATAGTGTTTCGCAATGGAAGTAATGAGGGTTGTAATGCAAAATCCCATAACACCCACCACGAAAATGGATTTCGGTCGACGTTCCACCACCAACTGGAAAATGTTGAGAATGAAGGTGAGGAGCGTGCTGCTGATGAAGACAGTATGGAAATTTCGCCACATCTGATTCCATTCCCGCTGGATAAGCTGGAGGTGCTGATGGAAGGTGAGGAAAACCTTCATATTATCTCCGTTCGGCCGTCGCTTCATGGCGCTGCAATATCATTTTACACGCTTTGAAAAACAAATTTTAACACAAATTTCTGCAGCTAGGAAAGGCAGTAAACGTCATGGAACAGATGTTTTATATTAAGCTTACCACAAACATAGCTGACAAGTGGTGGTAAAGACAATAAGAAGCGTCCACCAAAGCACCAGGCCAAACCATTGCAGGCACCAAATGTAGCCGTGGATGGCCAAGAAACAGAGTTTCAGGAATTTCCGCCTATTTTGTTCCACAAGGAATAGGGATGTAAAATGATATGGCTTTTCTGGATGAAGTACGAAACGGAGCAAGTACACAATGACGGCAGCATAGGCGAGTCGAACTGTAAATGTAACCACGCGTGTGCCTTTTGCATGCGTGGTAACCATTTTGGCAAACACTTCTGGATTGACGGCAGGCACTAATTCTGCATGGTTAATATGAGGATAAAAAATAATTATCAGCTCATTTCTGAATACCTTTTTTCCACTGACTGCTCTTCTGTTGAAATTTCGTATATATGCATACGTATATATACGTATGCATTACAATATTACTTATCGTCGTTTAAGAATCAAAATTGACCTAAAAGCATAAAAAACTAGTGGCAAACATAACTATAAACAAAATTCATTCAAACAAAACTGCCTATGTGCCAAAAATTCTGAAAATACGCTACAGAAATTAGAATGTTCCCGCCTTGCTTATACCTAAATAAAAAATAAAAAATAGAAAAAATAAAAACAAGGTAAAAATACGTGCTAGTGCAGTATATTTTTGCGGCTCCAGCCAAGGAAGTCGCATTCTCATCGGACACTAATTGGTCAAATTATGGCGGATTTTCCGCGCATAGTTTAAAATTGGGCAATTTTCGTGTTTTTTGAACTTCGCGCCGAAAAAACACCCCAACTTAGCTAATTCTTGTCGGCTCAGGATACACAACTTCATTGAATGGAACGACAACAAAATTTTGCACCACTAAATAAAATATGAAATTTATTATTTTCGGCCTACGCAGTATCAAGTTTTCCTTTTAAGAAACTTTGCTGGTAGTTGGTTTTGCCATAAGCTTTAAGTCAAGTTTGGTTCTTAAACCAAAAAACGACTATAGTGGAGTCTCTATATAACAACTCTGAAGGGAAGGGCGAAAAATATTGTTACAAGGAAAAGTAGTTATATAGAAAATTAAATATGCACCATACAAGTATACGAAGGGCTGGAAAATTAATATTGTTACAGATAATTGCTGTTATACAGAGACTTGTTATAGAGAGACTCCACTGTATACATATCTCGCATGTAAAATTAACATAGGTATTTCACATGTAAAATTTACTCGCTCATATATTATGCAGTTTATTTGTATTACCGTCTTGCACCCGACGCAAAATTTCTAGTAATTGGCTCACAAGGTTCACCAGGCGTAATCTGCTTTCTTGAACTTCCCTGTAAAAGGTGAACGTGAGTAGAACTGTTGGAATGAGCGACTGGAAATCCGAAAATCCCTTTTGCTTCTCCAGTATCACTTGCAAAAGCCGAATTGCCAGAAATGCGGAATAACCGGTAAAAATTTTGCAGTTGAAATCATGTTGCCAAATCTTCCATTTGGATCCAGTGACCACCCAACGCTTTGTCCCGGACTCCCATTTGTATGGAACAACGCCAAGTATATGGCACACCCACAATACACGGAACATTTCTGGAATATTTCCCCGTCCGTGAGAGGAAATTTGTCCTCGTCCACTCAGTTTTCCGCACTGACCCATCGCAACCTTCCTTAGGAGTATATATATATATTGATTGTTGCAGTGGTTAAACAATTATACATGTAACTTCTAAGGCTAATTGTTCCTATTAAGTGTAAACGCAATTGTATTTAAATACGTACGACTATTGCAGAACGTGATTTCGGCATGATACCTTCGGCAATATTTCTCGGGCTTTCTAAACCAAATGTTAAATGTGGGGAATGAATTCCTTCAAATATTTAGGATGGTCCGGCGTATCAATTAAATTCCTCCTAAATTTTCACGGAGAGTTTGTACCAAAACAAGGTACGGAAATAAAAACTATTTGGAATTAACCGCTGTTATATACACGAGTGATTGCTTTAATTTAATACGTATACATATATAGAAACACGCGAAATTTCCGACTTTCCTGTTCCATTAAGTGAATCGAGACAAAAATAAGGACCTTTTTGAGGCATTTCAGGCAATTAGATTTCTAAAACGAAATAGCGTGTACGCCCGGAAAGGAAAAAACCCAACAACGATAATTACTTTGGCTCTCTCACGGACATTTTAATTGAGTTGTCAAAACTACAAGTATGTGGGAAATGGCTTTTCGAAAACTATGGCATTCGATTTAATTCGATGTCCCGGCTGTAACTAGTTTTGACGTGGGAATAGTACAGTTAATGCAGGCCAATTTAAAAACTGTCACTCCTATAAGGTATAATAATTTTCGCGTTATGGCAAAAATTCGTTAAATTTAAATTTCATCCACGTTGCATTGCTTTCAAAACAAGATTTCATGGGGACTGTACAAGCCTTATTTAAATATTGAAATCCTTTCAATGTCCATCAGCCCGGTCTGTAGTGGGATAACTGCCGAATCAAATTTTTGCCATTACATATCGCGTGCCTCTGAGTTTCAATTTGGCTACATTGGTGAGAATGCCCAAACTTTTGTTGTGCACCTGTTTTTCTGTTGTTTGAAACGTTTTTGAAAACATTGTAATCAATTCTCTCTATAACGGTTTAGCAAGATTTAGGTGCATATACATAACCGTTATTGTAAAAAGTCATTCTAAGGAATAATGAGATTACCGTTATAAAGAAAAACGTAAGCGTGTGGGGTCTGGAAAAAAATTAAGCCGTTGTAGTGAGAAAAATGATTAAAGGCGTGGCCGAAAATCGTTATAGTAAAATGTGCAAAACATTTTGGGGATTCAAAACTTAAAAAACTTAAAAAAAAAACCGTTGTAGTGCGAGGAGGCCTAAACCCGTGGGAAAAACCGCGGGGGTTTTGCAATTTGGGAAAAACCTTTATGAGGCGAGAGAAGGCGTGGCTTAAAACCGTTTATAGTGAAAAACGATTAGCCGCAGGGATTCAAAACTTCCCCGTTATAGCAAAACACCGTTATAAAAACACCGTCATAGAGAGTGATTTTATCATTGAAAATCTCTGTGGGGGATTAGTGAACACCGTTATAGCACAAACATCGTTATAAAGAGGTCCGTTATAGAGAGAATTTACTGTATTAACCTATTACGAAGCTTAAAATTGTCAATGTCTCTCGTGTAAGCCTTCATATATCTAGCTTTATCCCCGACTTGTGTACGGCAATAATTTGCCGCATGATGTAAATGCGTTTAAATGCAATGAAGATTTCCACGTGCGGAAAACAACTGTTATTGACATCAATTACACTGCTATTATGGTAATTGCGGTTTTTTTCTTATAATATTTTTCATGCCTTTTTTCATTGACGCAAATATATGTTATGCAACCATTATCACTAGGGAAAGGCACTTTGCGCGATTTTTTTCCACAAAATTGCGCGTTTTATTTTTTATAGGTGTGCTTTTAGGAAATAAAATTTATGCTTTATGCGCGTTTGGTTTTTACGGCTACATTTTTCGTATTACTGCATAATAAATATGCCAAATATAATTTCTAGTGCTTTTTCTACGCCCACAGCAAACAAGGACTATATAATTGGCAAAAGATAGCTGATTATTTAGGAGTATACACGAGCAATTGCTTGCAGATATTCTAAAGTTAAAATATACTTAAATACTAGAGCGCTTTTCTCAATTAATACTTTTTGAATGTGTAAGTGTGGATAGCCACAAAATCAAATATCCACTCACAGCAAGATTTTTCTATCTAGAATATATGTTGGCTATTCGAAAGATTATTAAAATTCATTTCGTATTTGACGGCACATTTAGTTATGATTGAATAACTCAAAATTGCTGAATTTTAGCTGTTTGCGGACACTGGCAATATAAACCAATGCACTTTCTGAGCAAGCTTTGCCGTGTCAGTCAATTTTTATTGGTATATCCTACACTAAATTAAAATTTTTAATCAAAAAATTTGCGCGGTTGTACTTTGCAAGTTTTCGGCTAACTTACTAAATTTCCTAGCAAAATCGTCAAGTATTAGTATAAAAAAATAAGGTGTGCTTTTCTGAGCTAGATGTGCTTTTTGCGCTTTTGGTTTTTCACATTTGAATTTCTCAGGCAACCAGAATACTATTTTCGGTATATTGACAGGGTCTACTAAGTGTTTGTAATTTTGGTGCTTTTCGCGCGTTTGCCTTTCCCTAGTTATCACGATCCAAATTTCGAGACGACGACCAACTAACACAAATATGTTGAAACAATATAAACGCAAAGGCATATAATTATTTATTATGTAGTCTGCCATTAAAGGTATAAGTGCCAGCAGTTTCTCAATAAGTGCTGCTACACCCCATCTTTTTCATAGTCGATTCTATCTACAACGGACTCCCTTATAACGGTGGCAGAACATGGTCCCCTCAAAAACATGTAATTGCTAACGTGTATAGAAATTGTTTTTCTCTGTTGCTGTTTTTCGCTATAACGGGGAAAATTTGCTAATTAAAAAGGAATTGTTATAAAGTAGAAAGAGAATCGAGTGCTAAAGTGGTTGTATTTTCTACTGTTGGCAATTTTGCTGCGCAAAGTCGAAAAATGGCATTTGTTGTACAAACACAATTTCTTGTTTGTGGCTTCAGAGACAAATTCACAGGGACGCAAGACAATTTATTGTTTTACTGTGTACATATACAAAAACATGATGAAAACATTATGTTTGAACAAAATTGAGAAAAAAAGCATTGCACGTAATGCATTCGCTCTGGAATTAATTCGTGAAGGCAAAAATTTGTGCTTGAAGACAATTGGCCAAACAATGTTTTGCAGTTTTCAGACATTGCCAAATTTGTTAGCTTCTATTCTATCACATCCAGAAATACACCTTCTTGATAAAACCCATCCTGTACAAATTTGTTTTAAGCCACAAAATAAATGATTAATGAAAATAAGGACAAAATTTGCACGATTTTTTACTTGAAATTGGTGGAGCTCAGGATAATTAAAACATGTCGTATACATCTTTAAAATTCTGTGTTATAAAGAAGAGCTTTTATATTATCGTGGAATTTAAAAATCACCCTCCTCATTCCGTCAACTCTAATTTGAGTCTGTACAAAAATGTGTAGGTGTAGCTTGAGTATAAAGAGCTCATTTATGTGCATGCAAACTCATTGCTTCATATTTATACTAATGGAACGCTGATACGGAGTGAAGCATGGTACACAACAGTTCAATAATTCCCTTGATGCATTAACTCCTCTTATCTTTTCTCCCAGTTTTTTCCACTGCCAAGGACATTACATTCTGCATGCACAGACATGCGGACATCAACACAGATTATGGGAACAACGGCAAGCATTTTAAAATCACTGGAGATACGGTAAATTGGAAGGATCGGATAATTTGCACACATCTCCAAGCGAGTTTCTGTGGTGTAGTGGTTATCACATCCGCCTAACACGCGGAAGGTCCCAGGTTCGATACCTGGCAGAAACAGTGTATTTTTTTGGACATATGAGAAGCATTTAAAATTTTATCAGAATATTTGGACATACATATGTACATATTACATATACATATATACGGCATGTTGTAGCTATACTATATAAATTCATAACCAATTGCAAATGCAATAAATTTGACGAATGCCGCAGCATTTGTGAGCACGAGTCTAGCTTGCAAATTTTTTTTTACTCCTCAGGAAATCGTTCCATTCTTATTCCGTTGTAAAATACTATGGACATTAATTTCATTACGCTTGATGTTGTTACATTTTATATTTAATAGCTGAGAATTTTTGCATTAAGCATTTTGGACAATGTGTTTTCCTGTACGTATACATATGTATATATATGCACGGTTGAAAATCGCGCTGAAGAATAAAATCGGCTTTAGTATAAGCTTTGTGAGCTTTTTTTTGAATTAATACATGTAAAATTATTCCAGCAATTATTTGTTTTATGCGTCAAAGAATTTATGTTAAATAACTAACTAAATTAACTTCTCCAAAAATAGTTTCAATATTTTCAATTTTTCCTCTTCCATATCTGGAAAAGCTGTTTATCAAATACAAAGCAAATTTTCCTAAGCCATAACGCATGAATTTTTGATAAACATAAAGCATACCATGGCTGTCCCTAATCAAATTTGGAACGGATAACGGATGCCCAAGCGAATAAATCTTGCTAGAACTATCCATTTGATTTTCGGTGTCCTTGTGCGCCAGCGCGTGGCAATTTAACAGATGGACATCAATATTCATATTGGTTAATTAATTGCACATGTGTATGTACTTAAAATATACGCCTCAGTGGACTAAATGGAAATATACTGCGCAGATGTACATTGGTATATCTCACGTTGGCGTCTCCAACGACCGCTGCCGGGTAAATAAACCCATAGAAATCCGGTTGGGATGCGCTCAGAATCTGATTTCTTTGCTTTATATCATCTTAAAGCATCTGTACATTCATTTATTGCCAAAGGAAAACCTTTATCCTAATTTTCGTTATATAAGCAAAAACGAATCAGCAATTATTAGCAAATATTTTATGATATTTACGTCCTCCTTTTGTTTGCGGAAAAAATGAACCCCAATTATATCGCCATGGCAAGGACGATTATTGAAATGGACTATACTGCTCTTAATGTTAGTATGTGCGAGGGAAGTTATAATTAAATTCCACCATTTGTTTAATCGCCAACTGGCCCACCGACAGACAACTATCATTTCTCCTACTAGACAAATGGTTATTAAGCAAATAGCATTCTAATTACTTTTGTCACTCATACCGGAGTTATTTTACAAATATTAAGCGTTTAGGTTGTCTTGGAGGGAGCATTTTAATTCCGTCACTGACAAAGCTACCACACGAGCACAAAATCTTAAAAAACCTACAACGCAAGACCGTTTGGCGTTGACTGTAGAGGAAAATTTATAAATATGGATACTCCATTGAGAAATCACAAGGAAACATTGGAAGCAGAGCTGGATGGAAAATCGGAGGAAGTATCTGAACGAAAAACTGTGAGATGGCTTCTCTCTCTTAACTCATATAAATATCTTGAAAAAGGATTCAGCTGGGGAAATTTCCTTGGCGCTCATCCATACGCTTGGAACAAGGAGCAAAACCAGGCCCGCTTGGCATCTCAGTGGCAGCAATTGAAGTGGAAATGCAATATGTTCATAGCTGCTGTGCATGCCCTATTTGTCCTCGTACGCGTGGCGTATGTTCGACAGAGCTCGGATGAGAAATTTAGCAAGAACAAGAAGATTTATATGACCTTCATGGGCTTCTTCTGGCTCCTGGCTTTGGGGGTGCATGTAAGCCTCTTGCTAAATTTTTCGCGCTATCCCTATTTCACCAATCTCTGTTTGGACTACGCTGAAAAAATGGAAAGTAAGACGTTTTAGACATTTTTGGAAAATAGTTCAGTGTTATCTCATCGCGTTTCATATATGTAATATTCAGAAACCGGTATACTAATTTACAAGATGCAGCCAGAACAAAATTCACCCACGCTACGCAACAAATATCAGACATTCATACGAGATTCAGTATAAGACCGTGCCCATGTATGGTCAAATGTTGTCAGTCAGTGGCTCAAAAATTATATTGCAAAGTATTTATGCAAAATTCTAGAAATTGGCGGGCTGCTAAATTACCGCTCAGAATAAACAAGTTACGTTTTATGCAAAACAGAAAATCTAAAAATTTGACATAAAATGCAAATTTTAAAACGTAACTTCTAAAGACAACATGCTAAATTAAACGGACAGCTTCCAAAATTTAAAAGAACAGTCGCTAAATTTGATAGGCAACTTGCAAGCTTAACAGCAAAATTAAACTTGCAAACCCATAAATAAAATTTGCAAAACCAAAAAAAAAAAAAACATGCACAACCGCAAGTAAAGGGTATACCTGTGTTTTTTGGAAAACGCCTTGCGGTATTTTGGGTATGTCAGGCAAATTGAACATAATGGTAATGACATAGTGTGTTGCAACCATAGGAAGTATCTAACACAACAAATTCCGAATTCCGGGTTTTTTGAAATAACAAAATATTTTTTTGTAGGCTAATTAAGCATTAAATGAAAAAATACTTGTAATGGCTGTAGTTATTACTGAAATTTTTTTGAAAAATCTCCCAAGAAGTTTGTCTAACATTAATATTTTAACGCATTTTCAATCCCTATTTAGAAAAATATGGCCGACCAACCGGGAAAATTTGTTTGACGACAAAGTTATCCGGCCTATTCTTGAAGCTGATCTACTACTGCTTCCTCGCCTTGACAGTCTTACTGGTGACCTTTGTCTTTCTAACTCCAGGCTCACCCGAACAACTGACAGCGCTTCATTCCTCTCCCAATTCCTTGTCAATCCACATCCGACTCCTCAATGCTCTCTTCATGCTCTACCTGGAAGTTCTGTATCACGGGTCGGCATACATTGCCGTATTTCTGGCCATTACCGGCGTCAGCTACGTCATCGTCCTCCTCAATGAGCTCGACCCATCCACGGCTCAAGCTTCTAGCGACGAACTCCGACAGCCACGAACCGTCTTAAGGACCTACAAACAGCTCCGGATTTGCAACCTTCTCTACAACCTCGTCATCGGGGACTTCCTTTTCTTCATGGCTAAATACATGCTCATGATCATCTTCGTCGTCTGCTGCTATGGAGCCGTGAAGATGAGTGGATTGCAGGCATGCGTCTTTGTCATTCTGGGGATATTTAGCTTCAACTTCCTCGTCCTCCTCATCAGCCTCATGGCCGAGGTGCATTCCCGGAGCGGGAGGATTAGGGAAATGTGGCGGAGGGATTGGCGGATGTCCCTTCGGAATTTATTGTACCGGAAAAGCGTTGGGGCACTCCGGGACATCAACGTCGTCATTGGTGGGATGTACTACGCGGATCACGGATTGGTTCTCACCGTGACGGGCATCATGTTGGCGCAAACTGTCAACTTTCTCGTTGTCAATTCCTAATTTGTTGAAAAGTTTTGAACTTGCATATACACGTGATATATATTTTCTGACCAGACTTGGAGGTGAAACAGAGATGGCCAAATGACATCATGCATAGGGAAAGGCAAACGCGCGAAAAGCACCAAAATTACAAACACTTAGTAGACCCTGTCAATATACCGAAAATAGTATTCTGGTAGCCTGATAAATTCAAATGTGAAAAAATAAAAAGCACCAAGAGCGCAAAACGCGCAAAAAGCACATCTCGCTCAGAAAAGCACACCTTATTTTTTTATACTAATACTCGACGATTTTGCTAGGAAATTTAGTAAGTCAGCCAAAAACTTGCAAAGTATAACCGCTTACACAAATGTTTTGATTAAAAATTTTAATTTAGTGTAGGATATACCAATCAAAATTGACTGACACGGCAAAGCTTGCTCAGAAAGTTTATTGGTTTATATTGCCAGTGTCCGCAGACAGCTACAATTCAGCAATTTTGAGTTATTCAAATATAACTAAATGTGCCGTCAAATAAATAAATAAATTTTAATAATTTTTCGAATAGCCAACATATATTCCAGATAGAAAAATCTTGCTGTGGGTGGATATTAGATTTTGTGGCTATATCCACACTTATGCATTCAAAAAGTATTAATTGAGAAAAGCGCTCTAGTATTTAAGTATACTTTAACTTTAGAATATCTACAAGCAATTGGTTATGTATACGCCTAAATAATCAGCTATCTTTTGCTATTATATTTTCCTTGTTTGCTGTGGGCGTAGAAAAAGCACCAGAAATTATATTTGGCATATTAATTATGCGGTATAACGAAAAATGTAGCCGTAAAAAGCAAACGCGCATAAAGCATAATTTTTATTTTCTAAAAGCACACCTGAAAAAACAAAACGCGCAATTTTGTGGGAAAAAATCGCGCAAAGTGCCTTTCCCTAATCATGTAATTACATGTAATTGAATTATGTAATTAAGTTACATTTTTTAAATTTATAATTAGTAATTGTATCTTTTAAATATACTTTGTAATTTCCGATACGTTTATTTTTAGAAAGTAATTTGCAATTCGTATCTTGGTGCTTAACGGTAATTTGTATTTTTCCAGCTCAGTTAAACTGACAACCCTCATGTATTTTGTTCGCTGAGACGTTTTAATTGAGAGTACGACCAATATAATTTGGCCGTCTCTGAGGTTGAATAACTAATAGTTACCTATGTATATAGTCGAGTCTCTCAATGTATAACAAGATTTGTCATTCCCACGTTGCATTTATACATTATGAACTCGTTCTACATAACAATATTTCTATAACAATATTTCTAGGTAACAATATATTTTTCCCCACCCTTCACAATAGAATACACGTTTAGTCGTTCCCTATAATAGCATTCAATTTTGGAGTGAGCAAAATGGTGAAACTAATAAACACCGCGCTGGAGCCAAATCATCAAGTTTCAAATATAATTCTGTAATCACCATTAAAACACATGCAAATACCTATGTAAAATGGAATTTTCGTGTTTTAGTATCATTTTCCCCCAAAATTATTCATGCTCTGAGTATTAACATTTCTCTATAAGGACATATTATTATTTGTCCTTCCCTTGAATGCTGTTACAGAGAGATTACAGTGCATGTTAATATGTCCAATATATATTTATGTATATATTTTACTTGCACAGTCTATTAAATATAGGATTAAGTGATTAAGGTTTAATTGCGCTTTCAATTCATGTACTAAAGAATGGTCTGAGCAATTCTGTAGTGAGTACATACACATATAAATATTTATGTATGTAATCTGTAAATCAGAATTTAGTCTGTATTGAAGCAAGTCTCTGACTTGCTCCCGCTTCGCTTTTGATTTGGGGTTTTGAGTTGATGTGATTGGTGTTGTATGTACGTAATGCATGTAGATTTTAGATGTAGTGGCCGTTGCCGGTCAGAAAAGGACTCTCTCTTCGTCTTCCGTCTGCATCGGACATACTTTAATTGCTCTTCATTATCATAAGATTTTCCATTCACTTAATTATACCTTCGTTTTCTTCGTGATTGTAACGGTAATTGTTGTTGTGGCTTAATAAAACTTAACTATAACTGTTACTTATCCATTCCGCTTCGTCATTTCCTACATTGTTTTAATTATATTTAATTAAGTTTTAGCGTAAAATCCCCATTTTCCCAACCAGCAACACCTCTCACAGTGATTGTTTTAGTATGTATTTATTTAACGTGTCTATAATCAAATTTGTACCTATACATACATGCAGAAGCGAATAAATTTTGTAAGAACTATATTAGCCATTTAATGTTGGATGTAATCCTTCACTCAGCGCGTGGGGGAAGGATGACATTCCCATTCATTTTCGTTAATTAATTGCACATCAAGCGCATGTATGCACACATTTTCCTGTGTCAACAGAATACGAATATACTGCGCTTATGATATACATACACAAGGTATGCCTATCGCACGCTGGCATCTCTCACTACCGTTGCTGCGCAAATATAGCCCACGGAAACCCACGTGGGAAGCTTCCTTAATGTGATGCATTCCCGCTATACATATAATCTTACATCATCAATATGTTCAATTAATTATTCTTAATTAAGGAACGAAAAATCTTAATTTTCATCATTTAAACTGCGGAAATATGTGAATGAAGGTTTCTTGCAACATATGCCATCCGAATCAGTATTCGAATTGAAATCAGGATTATTTTAATATTTTTCAATATTTTATTATTTTATTCCAAATTAGTATCCATATTTTTGTCTTATAGCTCTAACTATAGGAGATCTTATAGCTATAACCAGGAGAGTTAAATATTACAGAATAGCATTCCAGGTAATGTATTATTTAGATATCATATCCTAATAGAAGTGATGCCGGAAGAAAGGGATACATAGTAACTCAATTAGCATTGCTTTATTACATATACATAGACGTGAAATATTTATATCTGTGTAGCTCCTCAACGGCTGTACAAAGATAATTTACCAAATATTCATGCCTAAACAGTATTAGAACTTATTAGCAAATGTTTCATGCTTTTTACGCCCTCTTTTTGTTTATCGAAAAAATGAATCCCAATGCCGTTGTAGTGTCCATATTGACAGCGACTATATGTATATGCTACTCTTCATTCTAGCAAGTGGGAGTTGAGTAATAATTGATTTAAACCATTTGTCTAATTGCCAATTGGCCCTCCGACATACTACTATCATTTCTCTAACGGAACAAATGGTTCATAATTGAATATGTTCCCAATTACTATCGTCCGTCGAAGCAAGGTGATTTTACGAATCTGTGGCGTTATCGTTCTCTTCCATGCACTTTAATTCGGTCATCTACAAGGCTAGCACGTGTACAAAATTTCTGGAAGCTATAAATTCCTGTAAAACAAGAAAGTTTGGCGTATAGGCAGGACGAAAATTTGGGAATATGGAGATTCCGTTGGAAAACCACATGGAAACATTGGAAGCTGAGCTGGATAAAAACTCGGAGGAATTATCTAAACCAAAATCCGTGAAATGGCTACTCGCCCCCAACTGCTACAAATATCTTCAGAAAGGATTCAGCTACGGAAATTTCCTGGGCGCTCATCCATACGTGTGGAGTAAGAAAGAAAATCGTGCACGTCTGGGATCTTGGTGGCAGCAGTTGATGTGGAAATGCAATATGAGCATAGCTGCGGTGCATGCCATATTCGTCCTCGGACGCGTGGCGTATGTTCGACAGAGCTCGGATGAGAAATTTAGCAAGAACCAGAAAATTTATATGACCTTCATGGGGTTTTTCTGGTTCCTGGCTTTAGCGGTTCATGTTGGGGTCATGCTAAATTTTTCGCGCTATCCCTATTACACCAATCTCTGTTTGGACTACGCTGGAAAAATGGAAAGTAAGATGCTTTAGATATTTTTAGAAAATAATCTCCTCACGTCCCAAATATGTAATATTTAGAAATGTGTATGCTCTAGTTACTCGTTTACAAAATGTAACAGAAACGTTCAATATTCTCCACTATGTAAACCACATAACAGACATTCATATATACGAGGTTCTATAAAAATAAAAATATACAATCTATACATATAATACATATAAAAATATAAATATAATATATATATATTTATAATATAATATAATATTCATATTTAATAATATTTATAGTATAATATAAATATAATAAATAATGTATGTAGATGATATAAAAAGAATGCATACAGCATGCTTACAAAAATTCAACAGACAACCAAAGAATATAAATGGACAACCTACAAAACTATCTAATTGCCAAAACTTGCCTAATTCTGATAGGCAACCTGCTAAATTTTAAAGACAATTTGGAAATAGACCACCTGCAAAATTTATAAGCCGACGGGTGCGTTGAAAAACTCACAGATTTTCCAGATTTCTATGCTATCCTTTAACATATAGCGGACATTCCAGAAATCTGCAAAATCTGTGAGTTTTTCAACGCGCCCTACATATCAAATATAAAAGTCTACCTAAAAAACTAAATATAAAATCTGTAAGGCTAAAACAAAACCTACAAAATCAAAACAAAACATACAAAATCAAAACAAACCCTGCCAAGCTAAAAATAGCACATGGATTCTTAAGAACCAAATACGACTAACAATACAGAGGGTGTTACACTTAGCGGTGAACGATTTTGAAGTGCAAAAATCGCTGGATGCACTAATCACAATTGCAAAATTTTTTCAACCTCAAAATAGCATTATATTTGTCTTAGTTTTTGTGAAGTTTCAACATTGTCCGAACAACAGGGTCGTCCATGGGGTCAAACTTCAAAATTAAAAACAGAATTCGGAGTTTTCCGGGCAAATTTTTTTTGTTTTCTTGAATGGGATTAGTTTGCTTGAAGTTAGCCTCTGAAAATTTACTTCATGCGTTAGACGGGTCGTTTTTTGTACCTAGACTGTCGTATGAGTCGAAACAAAAATTTATTCCGAGGCTGAACATTTTTGGAAATTTCGAAATTTTTGAAAAAAACAAGTTTGCGGAAACATTTGGGCAGGTTTGACAGTGACGGGCAGAAGAACTCAGCGCCTTCACGATTTTCCTCCTAATGTAATTTTAATTGTTAGGCAGTGTGTTACGAAGATTTTAACACCAATGTTTCCCAACAATATGCTATGACTGTATCCTGAAGACTTCTACAAGTCAACCGCAATTAGTATTGCGGTAATAGGCTCGGAAACTTTTTTTGAGGTTGTCCGAGATAATTTGTCCTAACATTTCTCCACAAACTGGAAAACAAGAAGCGAAGCTACTTTCCGGTATAAAAAAGGACGGTGAACATATTTAAACTACAAAAACGATTCATCTTAGTGTTCTTCACATGTTAAAACAAAACGAAAATCGTTCACCGTTCACAAAATGAATGAATGTCTCCACCTCGTTGTCGCCTAAGCCTAAAGAAACCTAAAGAAGTTTGTCTAACGTAAATCAAAATTTATCTTACAACATTTTCAATCCCGGTTTAGAAAAACATGTAAAACTTAATTAGTCACCGGCAAATAAAACCTGCAAAAAAAAAGAAGCCAGAAAATCCGAAAATAAAACCTGAAAAAAAAAGAAGCCAGAAAATCCGAAAATAAAACCTGATAAAAAAGGGCATCTTAAAACACTTTCAATTCTTGTTTAGAAAAATACGGCCGACCAACCGGGAAAATTTGTTTGACGACGAAGTTGTCCGGTCTATTCATGAAGGTAGTCTACTACTCTTTCCTCGTGCTGACAACCTTGCTGGTGACCTTCGTCTTTCTAACTCCAGGCTCGCCGGAACAGCTCACAGCCCTCCATCCCTCTCCAGATTCCCTCTCAATCCCCATCCGATTCCTCAATGCTCTCTTCATGCTCTACTTGGAAATTCTGTACCACTCGTCGGGATATCTCGCCGTGTATCTGATCATTACCGGCGTCAGCTACGTCATCGTCCTCCTCAATGAGCTCGACCCATCCACGGCCCAAGCTACAAACGACGAACTCCGACAGACAAGAACCGTCTTAAGGACCTACAAACAGCTCCGGATTTGCAACCTTCTCTACAACCTCGTCATCGGGGACTTCATTTTCTTCATGGCTAAATACATGCTCATGATCATCTTCGTCGTCTGCTTCTACGGAGCCGTGAAGATGAGTGGAATCCAGGCATTCATCTTTGTCATTATGGGAATATTCAGCTTTATTTTCCTCATCGCGAACATCACCATCATGGCCGAGGTTCATTCCCGGAGCGGGAGGATTAGGGAAATGTGGCGGAGGGATTGGCGGATGTCCCTTCGGAATTTATTGTACCGGAAAAGCGTTGGGGCACTCCGGGACATCAACGTCGTCATTGGTGGGATGTACTACGCGGATCACGGATTGGTTCTCACCGTGACAGGCATCTTGCTGGCGCAAACTGTCAACTTTCTGGTGGTCAATTCCTAAATTTGAACTCAGTTACACCCACACGACGTATGCATATATACATAACTATATAGTGACCACACGTGGACGTCACTGTAGTTATGTGTATGCCTACATAGTTATTATTTCATATGCACAGTCAATGTAATATTTATTTAGGATTTAATAGCGCTTTCAATTAATTTAAGTGCAGCCTGAGCAATTCTGTAGTGAGTACATTAACATATAAACATTTGCCCATCTATGAATATTACCCGATCAGGTGATTGCTATAATTGAAAATGGCTGTGGAAAATAAGCATAATTCATTAGCAAAAGCGTTGATATGTATAGAGGCATGCTGATTACCTTTATGGTCGCCACCCACATGTGTAGAGCAAAACGTCAATACAATTACTTGTATGGAAAAACAATTGTCTACACAAGCAAATGATAGTTATATATAAAAATAGCAAATGCAAGAAGCCCATATGTAATTACTTTTAGTGGCGTGGCGCACGATGAACGTGTATTATTATCTACATATATAAATTAAATTTAGTGATTTGATTATAGCAGTCGCTGGTATTTTCTAGAAACGCCGAGAGCTTTATCTCTTCCGCCTGCCATTTTAATACAGTATATAATAAATGAAAATAGTTAAACGAATTTCAGGAAATATTGGGATATATAGTACATACAGTGGACTCTCTCTATAACAACTCTCCTTATAACAACTTTTACTCTCTTACAAATTTATTTTTCAGCCCTTCGTATATGTAGTGTACATATTAAAGGTTCTATATTACAACTTTTCCTTATAACAACCATTTTTGTCCTTCCCTTCAGGGTTGTTATAGCTCGAGTCCACTGTATGAGGGTTGGCAACTAAAACTATCACAGAAAATTCCATTCGACAAAAGTTTCGAAAACCAAACGCAACAGTGTAGCTGTTTTGAGCCAACAAGCGATCAAAATTCGTAAAAACATGCAGCGAGGACAGTGGGTATAATTTTGGTATTTATGAGTAGTTAAGGTGAGCTGTAAGAAATCACTGACTTCTATGTGGCTTACAAATGCATGCATTTGACGACGATTATGCATTACTGCAATCGCGGTACAGTCGACTCTCGCTATAACAGCACCCTTTAAAGCATCAAATTTCACTTGTTATAGCAAAAAACTGTTATAGCGAACAGAAATGTCTATGTTAGCAATTGGAGAAAGTTTTTGAGGGGAGCATTTTTTGCTGCTGCTATAGCGAGAGTACTGTTATAAAGGGGACTGTTATAGAGAGAGTCGACTGTATTAGAATTGAAATACTGAGACCATTTCTGAGCATCCGTTATGCTGTTGGCTGTTTGTTTTGGACGGTCTGACCTTGCGATTTTACAACTTCAAAGCAAACACCGTCAACAACATAGTTACCAGTTGCTGTTGCGCAATATGTTCAAATGGCAACTATAGGCATTATAAACTCTTGCTGATGTAGATGCAAGTTGACAACATTTTTTGTTCATGTATAGTGAACTCTGCCCGTCGGGAATACATCTCTTTCATCTATACGAAAATAGTTAATTAACTATAACTCTAAACACATTAAAAAAAGAGGCAATGCAACTTAAACATCACTAAAAATCGCGTATGAAAATAATTTTGCGTATACTGTGAACCAATATCACTGTGATTTAAACAAAATGCACTGTGCATTATTCCGGCCAAACTCTTGCCATTACACTAATTGTTGGACGCTTTATTATTCCTCTTATTGATATAAATAAAATGTTCCTTGTTTCCTATCAATGATTTAAAATTTTTGCTAAATTCTTGCCTTGTTAAGGAACATGTGGAAAGCTCAATTCAAGGTCCTGACGATGAGTTCTGTCACTTCCGAAACTCTACCGTCTTCTTCAAAAATTGCTGAACCTTCATCTCTAGCATTGTTTGTGCAAGCATAACACGATTCGACCAAGCATCTTTCTCGTTCCGAACAATAAAGCTCCTGCATCTTTGCCGAAGTGTTCACTGTGACATGCCGTTTGTGGAACCCCTCTAACCTAAGGAAAAATAGCATAAACATCTCTGCATAAAACCATTTTTTTTCCTCAAAGCACTTTGCTGAGGACAAACGGAAGCTTTACAGACGTCCAAAAATCGTTAAAATTTGCTTCCTTAAATTTGCTAGATCTTGCTCTAAATTATCCGTTTTTATGTACTATACTTTTAGTGTGTTTTCCGTCCACAGTTTATCTATTGACTATGCCATCTCGTAACGATGGTGACGGGTCATTACTTTTGGGGGATTTTTTCTATTCTGTGCTGTGGAGCGGATACAGGGTCATGCATTGTTCTCAGCTTTGATACAGTTTGGAAGTACGTTTGAAAGTACCATTTATTTATTTCATTTAATTCAAGACTGTGAAGTTGGGGCGACTGTAACTGATATGTTAAAGCATATCAGTTATTATCTGCAAAATATGAAGACTCGAATACCTATGAAGTTCGTATTTGTAGTACGTTTTCTTGAACTGCTGCATCATTGGTTCTTCCAACATTCACAACCTTATCGACCCAGCGGGGAATTCGACTTCGGGGCGAAATACAAAATACAAACGAAATACGAATTACAATCGCACATATAGTTTCTATGAGAGTTGTAATTATAACATACTAAAAACACGGAGAAATTCATTCTACAGAAGTTTCCGAAATTCCAAGAGTAGCATTATATCGTTCCACGCATTTAAGCTGTTTCGGTGCAACAAGAGGTAAAAATTCGTCAATTATGTACGCGGCCGCGCTCCCGAGTTGTTTCTAGAACGACCGATTTTCATGACATTTGGTTGCCTGAAATGATTCGGAAAAATCCTCCACTGAGGAAATTCATTCAAATATGTAGAAATCCAAAACAAAACAGAAAGGTTCGTACCAAAATGTTAGTGTCAATTTAGTATCATAGCTATTTTTAATGACTATTTGGTAGGTGTCAGCCATTGCAAAGCTTGTATGAGAAGAATATCAATTTGAATACTATCGAAATTGTGGCTAAGAAACGCCACTTTGTAGGTTCAAATTTATAATTTTGTATAATGGACCCTATACGACGTTCACCTATACTGATAATTGTTCAAGCCAATAAAATATTGGCGGGCTAATAGCGAATACTTTTTTTTTTTTATTAAGCAATGTTTTTCAACTTAAATGGCATTATTATCAACTGGGAAAATGAATAAGGACTTACTCTGGCAGAATAATACCTATTATTGGGTTTGCTTTGACGGGTATCGATATATAATTTGGGTACTGAGAAAAAAAGCACTTGTATATGGAGCAATATAGAGAGACGTAATCGAATTCCACACAAAAGAAGAATTAAATTCAAGTGCTTCAAGTTCATAGGAAGCAGGAAGCAATTATAAACTCTCCAATATTCTAAACTTTTGATGCTTAAATTTGCGGTAGAACTATTGTGACAGCTTAGCTCTCGCCTTGTTACGTCTAGGTCTTGACGTTGACTGGAGGAAATGCCGACCAGAAAAATGGCTCTTGCGAATGATGGGATCCGGCACATCTTTTATGGGTTTTCCCCTTGCTAAGTGGAAATTTCTATTTAGTTGCGTCTGTGGTAAATGTAGGCATTTATTTTATTTTTAAGACATTCTCCGTTCACTTATGCCGGTAGATATTTTGATTTTCTTGTTTCGGTTAAACGTATCTGGGCAAAATTACGGCGCCCAAATGTTATGACTGGCGCAAGAATAAATTAGAATAAATAAAGAAAGAAAGAAAGAAAAGAATAAATAAATAAATAAATAAGAATAAATAAATTTCTACATAAGCTTTAGACCAATAAAAAATTCCTATATTAAAAAATTCTCATTTCCCTTGCAATTTAATTCTCCTGCTTGATTACATTATTCTTTATGGACTTGTTGACTTTTTCCTCTTTTTACTCGTTGTACTACAGTGGACTCTCTCTATAACGACTCTCCTTATAACAACATTTGCTCTATAACAACTTTATTTTTCAACCCTTCGTATATGTAGTGCACATATTAAATGTTCCATATAACAACTTTTCTATATAACAACAATTTTTGAACTTCCCTTCAGGATTGTTATAGCGAGAGTTCACTGTATACACAAACTATTTGATCCGCAGGGAACTGATGGAAAAAGGTTAAAAGTCACATTCTTCCTGCAAAATTAATTCAGTGAAACAGTGAAAAGTGTCGCAGTCTGCTAAATTCACAACGGGGCATTCCTCCTGGAAAATTATAAGGACAAATGAGGAAGAAATCATCAGAAGTTAAAGCCTTCAATTGGCTTCTATCCCACGACACGCACAAATACCTAGCAAAAGGGATCGGGTGGGGAAATTTGGTGGGGGCACATCCCTATGTGTGGGAGAAGGCTTTAGGGCGTGTCCGTTTGGGATCCCGACGCCAGCAGCTTCAGTGGAAATTTAACATGGGCGTGGCCACCCTCCACGTTTTCTTCATTTCCATTCGGATAGCCTATTACGTCCAGCTGAGCTCAAGTGGGAAATATAGCAAAAACCAGAAAATTTATTTGAACTTCATGGGCGTGTTTTGGCTCCTAGCGCTGGTTCTGCATATTGGAGTTATGATGAATTTTCAGTGTTACCCACAGTTTTTCAATATGTTCTTGGATTTTGCCCAAGAAATCCAGAGTAAGATTTTTTTTAACCTTCAAAAAATTTCGATTGCAAAATTTTAGATTTCACACAAAGGTTGTCGATTGCAGACATGTGTTTGAGCGTATTTAAAATACATTTTTGCATTTTGTAATTGTATTTTCAAATACATACAGATACTTTCTATAGAATACGTGTATTTTGTAGTTTGTATTCAAATACACAAGATGTTTTGGGAGTATTTTGCTGTACAGTCAATTGTCTTTATAACGGACCTCCTGATAACGGTTCTTGCACTATGACGGTGTTTGCAAACCCGCCTGAGACCATTTTAATGCTAAAAGCTTTCTTTGTAACGGTTTATTTGATATACCGGAGAAGCTCTGAGTCTCCGACGAATAAAAGTATTTTTCTATAACGGTTTTAGGCCACGCCCATACATGCTATACCGGTTTTGTCAAATTTCTGAATCCCCGCCATAAATTCCTTTTTGCTATAACGGTTTTAGGTCACGCCCTCACACGCTATACCGGTTTTTCGGTATAGAATCGGTATCAAATCCCTCGCTATCAAAACCGTTTTTTAACGGTTTTCCTTCTACCTGTTATTCGTTGCAGCGGTCTTTCTGGCTGCTTTTCGCAGGGAGAATTGACTGTATTTTGTAATTTAAAAGTGCATAAAAGACAAAATAGCATTTGTGTTCATTGTGCTCTAAATTACAGATGAGCGTATATGATACGTATTTAAAATACATTTATTTGTACATAATATCTAAAACGGTTTTTAAAAGCAGTAATTTTCATTTTGTTATTAGAATACAAATTTAAATACATTACTTAGCTACGCATGTATTTTGTAATTTGCATTTTGTGTTCGACATAATTTATATTTTGTAATTTGCATTTTGTGTTCGACATAATTTATTTTCGTAATTTGTATTTTGACACAAATTGTATTTTGTAATTAAATACTTGGAGCGCAGCTAAATGTAATTGATAATTTGTGTCGGAGTGTATTTTGTAATTAGTATTTAGATCAAAATTATGTTCGCATCTTTGGAAATATGTATATGTATACCTATGTATAAATGTTTGTATTTATTTAGAAAAATTTGGACGACCCAATGCCAGAATTGGTTTGGTGGCAAAGCTCTCCGGCGTTATTCTGAAGTCCGTTTACTATACATTGGCGCTATTAACAGCCCTGATGGTCACCTTGTTTCTTCTAAACCCTCATTCGCCAGAACAGTTAACAAACCTGCTTTCACATGAAAAGTGTTTGCCCGTCCATATCCGCGTGGCAAACGCCTGTTTTATATTCTATTTGGAAGTCATGTACCACGCGTCGGCTTACGTCGTAACATTTGCAGCCATTATATCCGTCAGCGTCATGATAATATTGCTAGACGAACTGGATCCATCCACAGCAGAATCAGCCAAGGAAAGTCTTAGAGCGCCCGCAACCGCCCTGGCGACGTACCACCAACTGAGACTTGGGCACATTTGGTGGAATCATATTCTTGGATACTTTGTTCTGTTTGCGACAAAGTACATGCTCATGACGTTGTTCGTCTTGTGCGTGTGCGGATCTGTACGAATGCAGGGGCTGTCTGTGATTACGTTGGGCGTTCTGGCCGTGTACAGCATCAATACGTTGTATATAATCCTGAAGCTGACGGCGGAAGTGCATTCCCGAAGTCACCGCGTGAGGGAAATGTGGCGGAGGAAGTGGCGCGCGGCGGACAAAAAACAATGGCTGTGGAAAAGGGCGTGTGCTCTGAGCGATGGTGGTCGGGGGCATGTATTACGTCGACCACGAATTAATCCTCACCGTTTATGGTGTCTTGCTATCCCAAACTGTAAATTTCCTCGTCGTCGACTCCTAATTACACCGAAGTATCAAAAAATCTATGCATTTTGACTATAATAAAATACGAAAATATGTGTCACGCAGCTGCACATATTTAGTTGATGCAAGTCTAGTTTGTGTCATTAACCTAGAACTTAAA
>JAQGBT010001122.1:0-35966 GCA_034698585.1 Disparrhopalites patrizii
TCTCTCTCTCATTTTCTGTAGTTCTTCCTCTCATTTTTTCTCTCTCTCATTTTCTGTAGTTCTTCCTCTCATTTTTTTCTCTCTCTCTGTCTTTCTCTCATTATCTCTCTCTCCTCTCATTTTATCTCTCTTTCAGTTCTCTTTTTTCTCTCGCTTTCTTTCTTACTATCTCTCCCTTTCTCTCTCATGTTCACTCTCATTTTATTTCTTTCTCTTTCTCCCATTTTGTCTCTGTCCCTCTTTCTTTCTCTCTCCCCTTTTCTCTCTTTGTCTCTGTCCCCCTTCCTCTGTGCTTCCATCCCCCACTAATTGTCATCACTTTCCCCCTTAAATTCCAAGTACCTTTATGCATATAAATCGTGTATATACATACCCACGCACGCCCTTATCCTAAAGCATTTTTTGTGTGTACCTCCGAAAAAAAATCTTATTTAACGTAATTGCATTCGTATCCGCACGTATTCTCGTCTATATGAACGCTGTCTTTCTTCTTCGTGAGCATGCACGTGTTGCAACGCTCCACCACTACAGATGTCTTTCTCCATCGTCTTTCAGATCATCTTTCCCCGAACCATTTTTTTTTGTTCTTCTCCCTCTCCCCTTTTCCTTCCTTTATATTTATACTTGACTTCTTTAATTACAATGTAAGCACACATTTGCATGGAGGATAATTTCTGTGTATTTAATTATATATGTAACTCCTGCGATAAACCAGAAAGTGACACGGGGGAGAGAACCATCGTGTTTGAGAAGACCACCACAATTATAATAAGGGTTATTATTCTCCTCCACGTAAAGAATACCACAACATAGGGGACAAGATGGGGAATGATGAATGGTAGTATTTGTCATTGTGGACAATGATCTTTCAGTCATGGAATAAAAAAAAATTGGGAATAATAGGGAATGTGTATACGGTGGTAGAAATAAATAACAAGGAGGATATATCACGTTTTTCACCATAATTATCTGTGTTCAGACCAAATCTCACTGTCGCCCGACTCCGATTCTTGGTGATAAGGACAACGTAAATGGGATTTTTTTTATATCTTGATGGCTTTGTCCTTCTTACGAGTACATTCATACATTGTCATGTGGCCAGGAGTTCCCCCACCTCCACGAGCAAGTAGATCCCACAAGATCACGGCTGTACTAGATTTGTTGAGATGATCCGGGAAGAGGGAGAGATTATAGAGATGTGAAAGGTTCTGAGAGAGAGAAAGAGAGAGAGAGACAAAAATTGAGGGAGAGAGAGAAAAGGGGGAATAAAAAAGACCCTTGAGAAATGCGAATAGTTTTGTGGTAGGAATCCTTCCCGGCCTTATTTTTTCCCCTTCCTCCCTTTTTATTCTAGATGGGGTTCTCCCATATGTAATTATGCAAACACTTGCTCCTACCACAACCCTTTCCCTTCCCTCGCCCAACTGCTCAAGACATGAGTAAAAAAAAGGAAGAATTATTCGGAACAACACGTGCATAAATGTGATCCTACCTGCTCTTTGGGAGGTGCGGTACCCTTGTGTCTGATTGTGAGGGGGAATGGAGAGGCCCAGGAGTTTTGGGGGGGAACAAACCGCACGCTCCTCCATATAAATGGCAATAATAGTCGTCCGCAATGACAAGAAAAGGCAATAGAGACGGAGAGAGACAGAGGGAGAGAGAGAGAGGGGATAATGTAATGTGAGGTAGGTGTCTTCATAGTTCCTCTGAAATATTGAAAGATTTATCAACCCTTTGATAGTTTCCATTAACCTTATTGGAAATCCATCCATCCCGTGACTGCAGAGGGTTTCCCACCAATACTGCATGTAACTCTTTGTACACTAAAAGGTACCTCGGAACAGTGAGGGGTACACGGTGGCACTCGTGTTTATTGCCTCTCCAAACACTGCACTCTCTCCATTACTGTCTACTCTATCCCTTGTATATGGAAGGGGATTTACCCGCATCTCTCTTTCTCTCTCTCTCGCTTTTTCTGTCTCGTTCTTCTTCTTTCTCTCTCTCTCCCTTTCTTTTTCTCTCTCTTTGTTCTTTTTTTCTCTCTCTCTTTATTTCTTTTTCTCTCTCTTTCTTTCTCCTTCTCTCTCTCCCTTTCTTTTTCTCTCTTTTTGTTCTTTTTTTCTCTCTCGTTCTTTCTCTTTCTCTCTCTCCCTTTCTTTTTCTCTCTCTTTGTTCTTTTTTTCTCTCTCTCTTTCTTTCTGTTTCTCTCACTCCTTGTCCTTCTTTCTCTCTCTCCTTTTTTCTCTCTCTCTTTCTTTCTGTTTCTCTCACTCCTTTTTCTCTCTCTCTTTGTCCTTCTTTCTCTCTCCCAGTCTCTTTCTTCTTCTCTCTCCGTCTGTCTCTTTTTTCTTCTCTCTCTCTCTCTTGTTCTCTTTCTTTCTCTCTTCATCTATTTTTCTCCTAGCTCCCTCTCGTTGTATCTCTCTATCCTCTTTCGCTTTATTTCTCCTTCTCTCTCTTCCACTTTGTTTCTCTTTCTCTCTCTTCCACTATTTCCTTCTCTCTTTCGCTCTTTCCTTCTCTTTTCTCTGTATTTCTCTCTCTCTGCTCTCCCTGTTTCTATCTATTTGCTTCTCTCCCTTTCTCTCTATTTCCCTCGCTCTCCTTTCTGCCTGCTTCTCTCTATTTCCTTCTTTCTTTTCTCTCCCGGTCTCTATATTTTCCTGTGTCATTTCTTCTCCTTTGTCCCTAATTCCCTTTCCCTCTTTTTTCTTCTCCTTTCTCTCTCTATTTCTCTTTCTCTTTTCGTATCCTTTATCTCTCAGTTTCCCTTTCTATTTTCTTCTTCTTTCTCTCTCTATTTCTCGCTCTCTCTTTTCTCCCTCTTTCTCTCCATTTCCCGCTATCTGTATCTCTTCTCCCTCTATCTCCCTATTGCCCTATTTTTTCTCCGTTTGCCTTTTTCTTTTCTCTCCCTTTCCCTTTTCTCTTCGTTTATCTTTCTCGCTTTTTCTCTCTCTCGTTCTCTGTTGTCCCTGTAGCTGCTTCCTTTTCTGCCTGTCTCCCTCTTTCTAACTCTCCGCCTCTCTCCCCCTCTCTCCGTGGTTCTCTCTCGCCTCCCCTTTCGTAGGGGAAATTGTCTATAAAGGTTTACTTATTTATTATGGACCAAAAGTATCCCACAGTGATCCCTAAATAATAGATAGATAACCACGGGGCTCCGCACCCTCTGAAAAAAAGTTGTACATAAATTTGATATCCGCATATATAAAAAATAAATAAAAGTGTGGCCAGTGTATACTCTCGGTCTGAATCCTCCTCCTATTATGAGGGAATTTATCTGTCTCATTTGCCATCGGGTCGTGAGTGATGCAGGGCTTGACTTGCCTATAGGTATATAACATATACATATAAATGGGTATACATAAATATATGAATGTATTTGTACTTTGTGGCATCCCCCATCCCGTTGTATGTGATTGTAATGTACCTGCTCCACTCCAGTTAAAGTGCGTGGGGAGCGCCAATGCGGGTGCCTCTGATGAGATTATTATTAGGCAGTGCTAATAATCACTTCTGAACAGGTGTGAAGGGTCTAAAAATATCCGAGAGTGGGAAAATAACTAGTTTGATTTAAATTTCAGATTTATAGTGTGAGAGTGAGGGAGTGAGTGTGTGTTTTTGTCTCTTTTCATACCCATATATTTTTAGGGCGTCAAGTAATCACTTTTCTCTCCAACTTCACTTCCAACAAATGTATGCATATATATAGGTATATCTATAAGTGAACACAAACATTTGTGTACGTAACTATATATACATCTATGCTTGCCTTTTTTTGCTCATGCTGAGAGATACGGAGGCGTGAATGAGTGATACGACTGTGTGACTCTTTATATGTATTAATTTTCTTTTCTGTAAAAAAAAAAAATCTCGTCTAGCCTTTTACCTTCTACCAAATTTATTCCTTGAGAATGGGCTTCATTTTTATTTAAATTAGATTCCATTGCAAATTAGCTTAAATATGTTTAGTAGTGCAAATTATTTCAACAAAGAGTCAATTTTTCTTTAATTTCTTCCAGCTTTTGAAGAAAGCAGCGGTTGTTTGCATTAGCAAAAATTATATATTAGGAAGGAATTCACCTTTTGTTTTTGCAATTTATGTTCATTAAAAATATTTTAATATGGATTACAGCTATCAAATATTTCCCATGTCTATTTGTGGAGACTGTATCCTTAGTTATTTTTGGGAATAAATTCTTAATTTTACACACATAGTCACAGTGTGATTCTCCATGAAATTACGTATCCAGCTTCCTTATCACATTGTCTGGGCCGGGCGGCAAAAGTCGATTATAGCGATAATTTACTACAGTTATATTGACAGGGGGAAAATAAGAAAGACCAAAACAACTAGTTGTTTCCTTGTCATAAAGATCAAAGGACGTTTTTTTATTCTTTAACCAGAATATGGGAATATGATATTGGCAACGTTTTTTAGAGTGTTTAGAATTGCTAAAACCGCACAACTTTGCTAAAACACACCTTTTTTAATTGGTAAAGTTATCTTGATTTTTTTGCCCAATTCCATTTGGACTTGTGTGGTTTAAAGTGATGGTGAGAGAGCAAAATAGAATTTATATACAGAGAAAAACGGAAGGAATCACGACAAATGAATAAAAATTCTGAAATTCTATCTACAACTTCGTACTTTTAGAAAAGCAAAAATAAATACATACATAAAAATTTAAATAAGAGTACGTAAGAATAATGTAAATGAAACAAAATAAACTAAATAGAATTAAATTATGCATACGCACTCCGTCTCATTTAAATCTCACTCAAACTAGTTCAACGTAACACATACAATTTAGTTATGTATACAGTAATTATGAGCAAACTTTGTTTATCAATACTTTTAATGGCTGAAAAAACAACCAATATGATCCCAACAAATCTAAGCCATTCTCAATCTGTATTGTTCATTACATTGAAGGAAGACATTTTCCCAAGTCAGTAAAAGCCACAACTACTATTGAAGCCTTTTTTCTTATTTGTGAGACATTATTATTTAGTATAGATTATTATTTAGTATAATCCTTGTGAATGATTCCTGTGAAAGTCTCACTGTATGTGGCAGGAGCGGAGACAAGAGACAGAGACAAAAATTGGAATTGACTCATATCTCTCCCTATATCAACTATATATGCCAATATAGTGAGTGACGCTTTACACAAAGTCCATTATATTATTACCAGCGCCGTATCCCCCCGCCAGAATGTACAAATGGAGATGCATATAACACATTAAATAAAATATTGTATTGCTCCAGTCACTTTTTCCCCTTTGATATTTCCTTCAGTTTGTCTTGTTTCTCAAGTACATTGAGACGAGAGAAAAAAACGTTAACTATAGAAAGATTGGATGAAGTGTCTTTTTGAGGAGATAGAGAGAGAAATTCGAAAGAAATTATAAGAAGGTTTTGATGAAGCGACGGTCATGATCATAAATTATCCTCTCATGTGAGAGAGTTATTATGACTAATAGACGATAACAAAATTCTTGTATTGCGCTCGCACCCAAAAAATAATGATCTGAACGATATCCCTTTATATAGGTCCTTAGTCTCCCACTTTTTTTTTCTCTTTCCCATAAAAAAAAAACTTGTGATAAAGACCATTTTCTTCTCTTCTTCCCGATAATGTAATAGTAATAATGAAAAAAAAATTACTATATAAATATTTTTGTCTTCCCAAAAACTACGTTACATTCTCACCTTCAACCTCCTTTATATACGTTTACGTAGTAGTTATTATTTTTAATTAGTCAAATAAAAAAAAACATATTCACTAAAATCTTAATATATGGGATGTTATATTTGGTTTGGTGAGAGAAAAAGATATTTTGTCCACCCATTTTTTTCTCTCTCTCCCAACACGACCTCATCAACTGTACCACTGTCTCACTCAGACACAACGGCATTGGTGGAAAATGACTGTGGTCAGACAATATTATTTATTAAAAAGGAGAAGCTCCAATAGTTATAAGTTAACATCTCCCATCATCTCCACGAAGAATGAACAAACAAGAAAAGATTCCATTGCAAAATCTTAAGCTTTCTATGCCATGAAGAAGTAAAAAAAAATTGTTAGAAGTAACCATTATAATGCCATTCACGTTCCTTTTTGCCATGTTTGTGACGATCTTTTTTTTTTTTTGCTTGGAAGAGGAGAGTGGCATTTTATCGCCTTGCCATGTTAAATGCGTAAAAAAAACTTCTCTATATGTATTTTCTTGTGTGTGAACAAGGAGATTTTTACTTGTGTTTTTCCCCCGAAAATTTTCTTATAGGAAAAAATAGTTTCTTCATATATCCTTCCTTTAAGACAAAGTTAGGATTCGGAGCGAGTAGGTGTAGGGAGAGATGTGCACGCTGATGTTAGCACCAGTGTACAGTATTGAAAAAAAAAAGGATTCTCAAGAGATCTAACGGCTTTTTACGAAAATAAAACAAAACTGTGTATGGAAATGGCTTGGAGAAAAATCACGGAGTAAAAAAAAAAAGTGGATGTACAAGGTTTCTTCCAATCCATCGCCCCTTTTTCCCTTGATTTTCCTTCCTTCCCTCACATTTGCATGACGATGGGGTTACAAATCCCAGATATGCTCCAGCTGATAGTGTTGACAGAAGAATGGGATCATTTCAAGTCGTTCCATACCCCGGCAAAAACAACCATGACGTTCAGATTAAGCTCATACAAGTGAGAAGCTTCACCTTTTTTTTACCCATAAAAATCCGTAGGGTTCTTTTTTAACTCCAAAAATGTCGGGTATTATATAGTTCCTCATTTGGAAATGTCTGTCCACGTATTATTGCAATTTCATTCATACTGACCATAGAAAACATGCAAAATAGTTTTTTTTTTAAACATGCAAAATGACAATTTGAACTATAAAACAACAAAAAACAGGTTAGGATAAGATAAAAAGTCATAACAAAACAAGTAGATTTAAGGGGAAATTAAATAAATATAAGACACAAAAGCTACAAAAAAGAATCAGATATAAATAAAAATGCGAATCCAAGACAAGAGATGAGAACAATGACATTTATCTCCTCCCATGATTTGTCCTCCCTCTCTCTCCCTTCTGTATACATATATCGACTCCACAAAAGGAGAATTACATGCTTTTTTTTTTGTATTCTCAACTTAAGAGTAACAACTTGATTTGGCAAGGAAAATCTCTTGACCACGACGGTAGAAGGCGAAGGAGGAGGAGGATGAGTCAGAAGAAGGGAATAAAGCCTTTGAATAAAAGGAGGAGACTATGTCGTGGGAGGAGGAAGATATATTGTGGGAGAAGCAAGAGGAGAAAAGAATAGTACGAGAAGAGTAGATAGAAACGGCTCTTGGGAAGGAAGGGAGGAAACAACAATAAAAATAGTTGTTTTCCCCCGTGTCTGTGTGGAGCGTGTGTGTGGCTCACGAAGCCTGCGGATTGGTTGGTCACAGGTGAGAATGTGTAGTAGTAGCAGAGAGAGAGAGAGAAACATAAAGAGAGAGAGAGAGAGAGAGAGAGAGAGAGAGAGAGAGAGAGAAGAAGAAGAAGAAGAAGATGTGGAAGGAACGGGGGAGATCTATCTCAACAGGAAACAAGTTTGTGTGTACGAAAGAGAGAACGAAAGAGAGTGAGCACGCGATTGAGAGAGAGAGAGGAACCGAGATATTGTTAGAGCGAGATAGAGTGCGAATGAAACAAAGATAAAGAAAGAGAGAGACAGAGCAAGCTAGTGAGAGAATCAGAGACAGAAACACAGAGAGAGAAAGCGAGAGAACGAAGGAGAAAGACAGAGATAGAGAGAGCGAGGGAGAGAAAGAGAAAGAAAGAGAGAGAGCGAGGAGAGAAAGAAAGAGAGAGAGAGAGAGCGAGGGAGAGGAAGATACAGCAAGAGAAAGAGAGAGAACTACAGAGAGAGAGCGAGAGAAAGAGAGAAAACAGAGAGAGCACGCGAGAGAAAGGGAGAGAAAACAGAGCGAGCGAGAGAAAAGGAGAGAAAAACAGAGAGAGCGAGGAAAAGAGAGAAAGAAAGACAGAGAGAGCTAGGGAAAGACAGAGAGAGTGCTACGGAGAGAAAGAGAAAAGGAGAGAGCAGAAGACAGAGCTACGGAGATAGAGAGAGAGAAAATGAGAGAGCAGAAGAGAGAGAGAAAAAAAGCGAGAGCAGAAGAGAGACAAAGGGACAGCAGAAGAGAGAGAGAACTGGAGAAAGCCAGAGGGAAAGAGAGCGGGAGACAGAAATTGAGAGAGAGAGGGAAAGAGAGAGAAAGAGAGAGAGAAGGAGAGAGGTAAATATAGAAATAGAGAGAGCGGGAGAGAGAAATGGAGAAAGGAGAGAGAGAAAGAGGAAAAAAGAGATAGAGAGAATGAGGGAAAGAGATGAAGAAGAAAGGCGGAGAAGGAAGAATGTATAGACAATTGTATAGGAGTCTCTCGAGCGGGGATTGGAGGATGAGTGACATGACAAAGGAGTTTGGAGGAAAGTATTGTTTGGGAAGAGGAGGACAATAGCATTTGTGTTCCTCTCGTGGGGTAGGATTGGCTCAAGAGGAGAGAGACAGAGCTCAGGACATTGGCTGCACTCTTCACTGTAGACGACGGCTTATAGTATTGGTCTGTGGGAGCAGGAATCCCAGCCTGGAGAACTCCCTTCTCTTTTCTTTCTCTTCCTCTCTCTCTCTCTCTCTCTCTCTCTCTCGCTCTCACATATTCTATTCTCTGCGCAGATCCCTTTATCTCCTTTCCTCCCGTTGTTTTCTCAATGTTTCTCCTCACTACAACAACTACTTCACACATTCACTGCCTCTATTCCTCCTCTAGAGCTATTTCTTCCCTGCCCAACACATTACTACCACATGGTTGAGAAGGAAAGAGAGAGATCGAGAGAGATCGAGAGAGAGAGATGATGAGGAAAGTTAGACACACACACTCAAGGCACACACATTGGTTCACTCTTCATCCTTCTCCCTGTCTTCTGTCCCTTCTATACGGCATCACCACCCCGTGTGTGTGTCAGACTGTAAAAGAAGGAGGAAAGTAGAGGAAGGAAGCGGACTGGGAAGGTTTTTAGAGAGAAATAAAAAAAAAAAATTTTTTTACTACTAACTACAACTTGTCTTTTTCGTTATATTCTCCTCTCCAACGTGAGAGAGCCGGCTTGTTGTTGTTGTGTGCGTTAAGGGGAAACTTACACACACACGGGATTTGCTGGTGTTTGGAAGGAAGAGAAAAATACTGGTAGTACGGTGAACCTTCCCGTATACACATCACCTTTTTGTTTCTGTCGCCCCTACAAAAATTCCCACACCATACCTTTTGGAACGTTCTAAGGAGCCATAGGCTATATTTTGTTGGGATTCCACGTGTTATTTATTTCCTCCCTGTTTTGTTGTATTCTTATTATCTTCAAGTCAGTTGTTTTTGTTTTGATAATCGCTTACTTTTTTAAATAAAAAAGGTCCAGTTATTCACAAAGACTACGGTTAAAGAGTGGGAAGTGACTATTTTTGGGTGTGGAAAACAAAAACAAAAACTTGGGAGGCAAACAACCACGTGAAAAATTTGGATAGTAGTGGGAGTTATTATTAAGGGACAAACAGTTTAGGAGTCCCCACTAAAAAAAAAAAAAAGCAAATACTATCGTGACCAACTTTTGAAAGAAAAACACAATTACGAGGGCATACACGCTTTCAAAGTAGGAAGACGTTTTTATTTGGGAGGTTCCTAATACGTTTTATGTTGTTACAATCAAGAACTGTTTTTTAAAAGGTGCAATTTTTCATTCCTTTTCTCTCTCTCTCTCTCTCACAATACAAATCATTATACATTTGTGATTTTTAGTCTCCTGTACCACGAAATTTTGGAGAGACTTTCATTGTGTTTTTGGAACTGGACAGAGGAAACAATCAAGAAGTTGAGTGCGGTGAAAAAGAAAACGTTGGAGACAAAAAAAAAGAATCAATAAAAACAATTAATTAAAATCAATTAATACTCGTGCTAAAACGTAGTTAAAGTGAGATTCACACCGGAGACTCTTTTTGTGGGGTTAAAAAGTTACAGTCAAAATCCAAGGGGTAAGAAGTGGAACTTTGAGTATTTTTTGGAGGGCAAAGCAACCTGGAACTGATACAGAGAAGAAGTGTGTAGAATAAACTATTCATATTTCACATATACAATTTAATTTGCCCCAAGAAATCATCCGTGTCAATGAGTGTTTCTATTTTTGCCCCCCTCAAAATTTAAGGATGAAAATACGTTGAAATTGAGAGTAAAATAGAGAACGACGACACTGTCAAACCTGAAAAAATAAAGAACAAAAAAAAAATTCGTGTGAAAGAACGGATAAGTGTGTTTGTGTCTCCCCAATGAGTGGCATAATGGTTCAAGTCACTGTACTCTCCATTTGCCCGGTGTAATATTGGGGCATGACGACAAGAGAAATTGTCCTTTCACTGAGAGATAAATAGGAAAAGACAAAATAGAGACAAGAACGTTCCCTGAACACAAAAGGACTTGGAAAAAAGGGTGAGAGACTTCCCACAGAAGGTGAATTTTTTTTTTTACGCAATCGGATTCATTGCAGAAGGAAGAAAGGGCAGGGAAAAGGAGTAAAATACAAAAACGTAAAAGAGCAAAGAAAAGAAAGAACAACCAGAGGGATCAAATTATTGGGGAGATATAAGGGAAGGAGAGACACGGAAAAAGGTTTTAAATCCCCCCAAAAAAAAGAGAGCGGAACCTTACAAAAACTGTGTGTACCAAAAAAAAGGAAGAGGGAGAGAGCCCTTAAAAAAGTTCCCTTTTTTTCTGAACATACATAACTGTGACTATACGTGCATCAAAATATATTTCAAAAGAAAACTACTAGTTTTTTCAACTGGAAAAATGTTTAGCTCTGACATGATATATGATTGCCATGCCAAAAGTCTTACCTTCTCTTCACTTCGGTACACTCGAAATCTCACCGATTGACTCGTGCCAAACTTGACATCACCTCAAGTAATCTCACTTTCAACCTACTTTTTTTTTCTCTCTCTCTCTCTTTCCAATCAGCTTTTCACGTTTATACTGCCTTTTTTTATATGTGTGTAATAATAGAATTTTTCTTACTGTCAATGCATATGTCCACGTGCATGAACTTCCTTAGCCCTTCCGTCTGTCCTTGCCGGTCACACAGAATTAAATGTCTGCACACATTTATACCCGATATCGACCTTTTTCCATTTGCCCCATGACAATCTTCTGCATGATAGGGTTAATTTCTAATTAACGAATTCAAAATTGGTGGTCATTTTCGGAGCGTATCTGGATCTAAATTTGCTCATTACGACTTTTAGTAGATTATACTATAATATTTCTCCCCTTTCTTGTCTTTTACAACAGTTTTTTTTCCATAAACTGGCATACCCTGCAACAAGTTAGCCAGCCAAAACGTTCTTTTTACTTCTCCACGCGCCATCTGCATGATGTTATGTCCTCGCATTCCAATTGCTGATATTTAAGTTATGCACACACAAATTATGTGATGACCTGAGATTCCAGAATAATCTTTACATTTTCCCTTCATGAAACATTGGTGCGGACTGGAAATTCAATTCACATGAGGATTGTTGTTGCACTTTTTGTGTACACATTCACCTTTTATTCATGGACAGATGCAAGGGGGAAAGGGGGAGCGAGTAGAAAGGAGGGAGAGAGAGAGCGTGGTGGGGGGGAAGGTTACTGCAAAGTGAAAGGAGAGAGATATATAGTGGACGATTAGGAAGAGGAAATCCGAAGGGATGAAGGATCAAGTATGAGACAAACGGAGGGTGGGAGAATCAGGGGGTGAGAAAAAGGTAACAAGGGAAATTTGAAAAAATGGAAAAACGAGATAAAAGGATAGAAAAACGCAGAAATAAAAAAGGAAAAAGGAGAAAAAACAAAGGATAAGAAAAGAAAAATGGAAAAAGTAGTGCAAAACAAAGGAAGAAAGAAACCCAAAGGGAAAATGAGAGAAAAGCAGAGGGAAAAGAAGAGAAAATCAAAGGGGAAAGGAGAGAAAATCGAGAGTAAAATAGGAAAAGGGAGAGAAAATCGAGATTAAAATAGGGAAAAGGAGAGAAAATAGAAAAAATGTGATCCAAATAGAAAAAACACAAGAAAAATAAAAGAAACAAGAGCAGAATACGAATACATACTGGCTTTTGCTTCGCTCAAAAAAAATATAGGAAAAACAAGGGTAAACCTGGAAAAACGAGAGAATAATACAAGAAACGAAAAAAATTTGGAGAAACGAGAGGGAAAACGGAGATTTGGGAACAAATTGAACTCCTCGCATATTTCCTTCAATCCCCGAAAGAGTAACCTTCAGTTACTATCGAAGTAAAAGGAGAAAAGTATATTGCCTTTCCGGGAGAGTCAGAAAGTGAGGGAGAAAGATGGAGAATGAGTTGAGATTTGGAAAGAGAGTATGAGAGAAAAAAAGAAAAAATACTAATTTACTTATAAATTTAATTCACGTGCAAAGGCTGACACGTCTATGAGGGTATACGAACACATCAAGAGGAACGATCGTATTTGACGAGGGGCATACTACAAGAGCAGAGTAATAAAGGGAAATTGAGACAAAGAAACCCAGGAAATTCCACAGGCTTGAATGTTTCGCGAGATAAAAAAAACAAGTGACTATAGTTTTTTCTCCATCCCATCACTTCCCTCATCAGACGGCACACAGATGCTGATTGTACTACTAACAAGATGAAGAGAAAGAAAGGGGAAGAAGATTCCACTTTGTCTTTTAGATACTACGTGGTAGCGAAAATTTAAATCCAAGCTAGCACCCCCGACGTAGATTCTTCCTTCCTCCTAATTAATAAACATGTTCTAAGCGGGGAGATAACAACTTGTTCAAGAGGCTTTTTGAGGACAGAGGAAGAGAGAGAGAGATAAAGAGAGATTATATGAAAAGGAATCAGAGGGAAGGAGAATTCTTTGTCATAGTAACTCCTTCCTACTACTTCATACATTTGATCATTCCAATGCATTTTTATATGAAGATTTCACCCCATTATTTCCTACCCCCAGCACATACCTGCGTGTATGATGAACCCCAAAAAAGAAAATGGATTCTGATAACTTGTCAGATTTAAATATAAAAAAATAATAAAAAATATTCTTTTGTGCACTAACATCATTGTATGTATATGTGGAGTGAAAGAAGAAAAACAAATGTAAAAGAAAAGAGAGAGAGAGAGAGAGAGAGAGAAATAGAAAAAAAGAAGACATGCTAGTTAGGATGGGGTAATGAATGGAAGAGCGCTGAAGCGTAAACACGCGTATACATGCATTTGAATTGTGTATTCACATCTCATTGTGGGGTATAGAGAGACCGAGAGGCACAGGGAGAGATCGAGAGAAAGAGATTGAGAGAATGTGAGAGAGGAACAAATACAGAGAGAGGCAAGCCTTTTCTGAAGAAATTGGATGGGCCAATGCATGGATTTAATAGCATATACTATAGTCATATCTCCCGTACTTATATTTTTAATAGTGAATAGTACTTGACTACTTCCTCCACTTGTATACAATTTTTTTTTTATATAAGCAAGGGCCTCTTCCATCTTCTTCGGGGGTTCCCTTCCATATGCAGGGTACTTTTTGTTTTTTACTCTGTGTCATATAATGCCATGGAACATTGGAAGAATGCTTCCTCCTTGGAAAATGACAAGCATTACTACATCGCCCTGGTGTGTGTATATATATTTATATTGTTGTTAAATGGATTGGCGGCAAACTTCAGAGAGGAGAGTTCAATTTTTGAGGAGCAAACGTAAAGAGAGAGAGAAAACGAGAGAAAGAGAGAGAGAAAGGAGAGAGAGAGAGCGGGAAAAGAAGGGATGAGGAAGACAGAGATGAAGAAGACGAAAAAGAACAAGCCAAAAAGTCTAATTATAACTACTTTATGCACACACATAGTTTTTTTTGTTCAAAAAAAAAAACAAGATATACACAAGGGAAATGAAGGGAAAATATGGGCTGAATTGTTGAGAGATTGATCTCATTCTTTATAAGAAGCCATTCATGACTTTTTATGACAATGCATGACTTGTATTCACTCATACGTGCCTGGCTTTTATAGTTCCTCCTTGTGTGTATTTATATATACATATTGCAATAATATACATATGCAATAATGGTTTCAAAAGGATAGCATATGTGTGGGGGAGGAGGTGGGGATATGAATAACAGACATGCTCTTTTTTCTGTCTTTATTCTCTCCCTTTTTTTTAGGACTTTGCATATTATGTAGTAAGCACAATACTTCTGTCTCCCAAATCCCTTTTGGTCTCATTCGAAAAGGCATTTGGCAATAATGAGGAGGTGGGAAAGAAAAGACGGAGAGAGGAAAAGGAGCAAGGAATTATTGTTATGTCACTTGTCCCACACATGTGCGCAGTTTGGACGGTGAGGTGATGACAACAATCGGAATAAAAAGGACATGTGAACAACCCCATAGTTTCTTCGTACTGTCATTTCCCTGACTGTATATTTTCATTTAATTATTCCTCACGTCTAATAGACAAGGTAATCACGGCGGCTGCCTTACTTTCAAAAGGGTTGTAAGAGAATTAAAAAAAAAGGAGAATTAACAGAATTTTCCTTCATTTTCATCCACCAAGAATTGTGATTTCAAAAGTTTTTGGTGGTCCCTACCGTTGGCAGGATCCCTTTTGGACATTGTCTGGAGGTAATTAATATGATTTAAAGAGTTGTGAAAAGTGTAGGAAGCATCAAGTTGTGAAGGGGAACTTAGGACTTTTCTTGTGAAGACATAATGCACGGTAATTCTTTTTCCGTAATTGTTTATTTAGTTTCCCCGTTATCTTCTCAACCCATTCTCTGCCTTTCCTTTTTTTCTCAAGTAGAGAAGTCGTTGTGCGAAAAGAAATTGTGCAATGACGTTGATTTCTCTGTTTTTTTAAAATTCTTTTACTACACGTCTTGTGTGTACGTAAAAAAAATCTTGTTGGACACAAAGGAATCCTTTGAAACGTTTCAGTCCTGCCGCTCTCAGACACAGAAGGAGGAGAGAGAGAGAGCGAGAGAGGATTCTCTGTTCTTCTTCTCTCAAAGAGCTCAGAAACAACGGAGAATGAGAGAGAGAGAGAGAGACAGAGAGACAGAGAATGCCAGAAGAGCCAAAAGCACCCAAGTTGTTTTCATGGCTTACACAACTTTCAATTCTCTGGCGGTGTGTAAAGTACATGCACCTCTCCGTCTCTCTCCCTCTCTCTCTCCCCCTCCTACTCTCCTACCAGTTTATATAGCCATCTTTTTAACAGAAGCATTTTTGACAGCTCCTGCATATGTTTTTTTCCTCTTTTAATAATATACACATACGTACAAGGGCGCTTCCTTTTTTCCCCACCCAAAGAAGCTTTATCTATTGTGTACTGGCTGGGGGGTGACTGTGTGGGGAGAAACGCTAAAGCTGTTCAGTCTCTCCTTTTTTTTCTTTCTTTGACTTGTTACAAACAAAATGAGCAGTGATTCACTTGTGTTTTATTGTCTCACACATTCGGAACGTCAGGGACACCAATTTTATCCTCTCCTATTCTCTCTTTCTCCCTCTTTCTCTCTCTCTTTTTTTCTATCTTTCTCTCTCTTTTTCTCTGTTTTTCTATCTTTCTCTCTTTCTCTCTCTTTTTCTATGTTTCTCTTTCTCTCTCTTTTTCCATCTTTCGGTCTCTCTCTTTCTCTCACTTTTTCTATCTTATTCTCTCTCTTTCTCTTTTTCTATCGCTTTCTTTCTCTTTCTCTCTCTCTCTCTCACTTTTTCTATCTTTTTCTCTCTCTGTCTCTTTAGCAATCGCTTTCTCACTTTCTCTCTCTGTTTTCATCTCTAGCTTTCTCTCTATCGCCAATTTTTGTCTCTCTCTCGCTCTTTTTGTCTCTTTCTCTCTCTGTATTTTAGTCTCTTTCTGTCTGGGTATTTCGGTCTCTTTCTCTCTTTTTCTCTCTTTTTCTCTGTCTATAGGTCTCTTTGGCTCTCTTTCTCTCTGTCCCTCGCTCTCTTTCCCTCTCCCATCCCCTCTGTGTATGTCTTGTGAAGAGACTCAATTAATGTAACTGTTCGAGAAACAATTGACTCGTGATTTGGAAGCTATTAACTCGCCAAGAGTTGTTAAGCAGACAACTGGAGGTCCTTTTATTTCTCTTGCCAGACTTGTCAGTCCACTTACGGGGGACTTTTGTGTAGTAGATGCAGTTGCTTCTCTCTCAAACAATGAGTCTCATTCATTGTTCACCCTCCTTCATTGTCACCATTCATTTTCGTTGGACAAAGTATGTTTACATGGTTGTACGTATTACGACCTCTGTTTTTACGTTCCCTAGCCCCCCGTAAAATATTTTAAGTACATACACATGTACATATATGTACTTTTTAAGCAATATATGTTCCCTTGTAAATGGATGTATTGCAATATAATTTCCCCTTCTTGCAAGGGAAGTTCTAAGTTTCCCCCCCGGCTCTCTATAACCTGGATTTAATTTACCTCCGTGGGAGCTCTGTAGGTCGCGTCTGGGGGGATTGTGCACAGGGAAAATATTCAAATCACTCATAAAGCGTTGGACAGGGAAATGTCTCTTTATTTCTCCCCTTCCCTTTATTTCCTACGGCGACTTCCCTTTCTTCCCTTTTTCTCTTCATCTCGTTAATTCCCATGGATATTTCCCTTTATGTAAATGTTTTTTTTTGTTTTGATTCTTGATTTTGCCTCGGATGTCCTGACCTTTCTTTTTTGGTCCTAATATATTTCTTCTTCTCCATTTTTCTTCCCCCCGACGTCATCCCCCGTATTTTTCTCCACCCGTCGGAAGTTCCCTTGTTGGGACAGAGGCTTTATTACAATACAATGTAATGGTCAATCAGAGGGGAGGAGGACAAAAAGAGGAAGAAAAACATGAATGGAAAATGAGTTTTGTTGTTTTTCAAGTCATTTACAAGACAAAGTATATAGTAGTATGGGATTTGGAGCAAATGATTATTGACTTGTTGTTGTGAAGGATTTTACTGGCTATATGTTTTACATGGGAAAGGCTACTCTTCCCAGATATGGCCAGGGAAGTAAACAAGGGGAAGCCGAGATAAGGGCTTCCATCCAATTTTCCGGCGTATTTTTAAAAGATAATAAAGGCATGCATGTATACATATGTCGGGCCATTGTCAGTGCTCGGACATTTGGATAAAATACCAGTCAGTCACAAGTTTTTGTGTGAGATGAAAAGGAGAGATAAAGGGAGAAGTATGTACAGTCTGCATATTGTTCCGGCCATTCCCCCTCCTCCCCCACCTCCTCAATGCGTGCCAAAGAGGACGCATAAAAGAAAAATTTTGGAAGAAGATAAATAATAAAATGTATTTATGAAGGGAAATATTATTTTCATTTTTCTATTTTTGCTTGTCTTAAAAGAATGTGAAGTCTTAATGGAGCAATTGTACGGCCTTTTGTAGTGTTAAGGGTCCTTTTCATTTCCTTTCCTCCTCTCTCTCTCTCTCTCTCTCTCTCTCTCTCTCTCTCTTTCTCCATTTGTCTCTGGTTGAGTCTGTCTTTCCTCGATTTTTTGTGTGTTCGTTCGTTGTGGGTCTTTTGTTAATGCCGGGTCTCTCTTTTTTTCCCTGTGTCGCAATGTGTGTGGGTTAGGAAATGATAAAAAAAAAATTAGACGAGCAAAAATATATGATTATCACCAGGAAATTACGGGGAGAGGGTGAGAGGAACGGGGAGAAAGAATGGGAATAGTAATTTATGAAAATTAGCAGGACGGCATTACATACGGGAGTGTTTACTTGGAGTCGGAGGATAACTTGAGCTTTTTTCTTCTTTTTTTTCTCAAAATAATAAAAAAAAAACCTCTTGTAACGGCACACACATATACATAGGTGTATACACATATACATATAGACCCCATACCGTATGTGTAGGGTATTTGTGGGTGCACCTTGTTGATTGTAATGGTTAGCAGATGTGAGTTTGCGAGATTATGTTACTTGTACAAAGCAATCGTATATTTCCCCTTAAATCCCCATCTTCCTCCCGTGTATATATATATGTACGCTTCTTGTCTCTTCCTTTTCTCTCTCTCTCTCTCTCGGTCTCTCTCTCAAGCTCTTTCTCATATGTTTCTTGGGGTCTCGGGGAAAAAATTCCCATGTTTTGTTGTTTAAAAGTATATGTGTATTTATTTATGGGTAGCAAACAAAAAAAGGAGGAAAGACAACAAAAAGTCAACAAGTTGAATGTCTATATACATACAAATGGTGTGGTATATCCTAGAAATTAGTACTATTATTATTTTTTTGTTCAACAAATATATGGATATATATCCGAAGCCTTAATGGAATGTCTTTATTCCCTCCTAAATTTCTTCAATTCTTTCCATCTTTCTCTCTCTCTCTCTTTCTCTCACTGAATTAACATGTTTATGTGTGTAATACATACCCATGTTTGTAATGTGACATTCATCACCCCCTCAAATCCATGGTGAAACGAATGCATTCTTTTATTTCTGGGGCGATAATCCCGTATAATGATGAGCCCGGGAAATAACAACAACATTATAAGGTGAAGAAAATGGAACCAAAATGTCTTTTGAGTGGATCCAAAATTTCCTATTTTTGTTTCACGGTGGAAAATAAAGGAGACCAAAAAAAAAAATTGGTGACACATTGTATGGAACAGTTGTATCTATGTATATCCCCCTGTCTTTTTTATTCTTGTTTTGCATTAATGTGAACGAGGATATTTGCGTATGAAAAAAAAAAAAAGGGAGCACGTGTATAGGTCTTTAGAGACTCTCAATGTGATTTTGTGGTGAATTGAAAGTCGTTGAAAAATTGAAGGCTCAAGAGAAATGTGAAAAAAAAAGAGGAAACGAGTAGAATAATAATTGGAGAAGGAAATAGTTCCTTCTGTTCTCTATATACAGTGTGATTTGTTGCTGACTCCTTCCCATCATTCGTCGCTCTCGTTCCTTTTAGTCGGCGTAAAGGTCGGAACGAGAAAGGGAGAGAAATAAAGAAAGAGCGAGAGAGGGAGAGAGAGACAGAGAGAGAGAGAGAGAGAGAGGGTGAGGAACAAAATTCTCAAGTCACTCACTTCCACCATTATTCTCCATCACTGAAACAACAAGGATTCTTTCTCATCCTCATAATTACATGACATGGATGGGAGGATGGAGCAAGTCAATTCTCCTTGTGCGCTTCTTTATTAATTTCCTCCTCCCTATTTTTTTCTAGTCATCTGCACACTTTTCTTCTACGGCCTATTAATCTTATTTCCTTTACACGGGGCTTCTTCTTCCCTAATTTTAAATTGAAACCAAAAAGTCTCCATATCTCTCCCGTCAATGAGCGTAAATATAAGCATTCTTGAGATATTATACATACTTTGTACTCACTATCACAATCCAGGGTGGTCCATGCCCTCATATGAGCTCCTCATACCCTTTTACACATGCATTTCTAATGTTACACACGATTTTGCACCGCTTCGTTAGTTTGTCCCAAATTCTTGACGAAAAAAATTTTCTTTACGCAATCCGCGAATACCTATACTTGTGACCATGAATGTCATGGCGTATTAATTCAACAACGTGAGGAAATAAAAGAATATAAAAAATGGCCAAAGAATATAATAGAATGCAGAATTTTTGAAGTGGAGAATGTGTTATTTCTTAGTGGGGGAAAAAAAGAGAAAGGGAGGGAATTGTGGAATTACTCCTAAAAAAAATATGGTTTTTAATCCCCATACTTGCTACTGCTAAAAACTTTTCACTAATTTCCTGTCCTTGATGTGTGTGAGAGTTTGTGGTGAAGAGGGGACCCAAGAAGTGGAACAACTTTTCCAGCTTGGGAAGTAATAAAAAGAACAAGTACGACATAAAAATGGTATGGATTGTTTGCAGTCACCCCCTCATGACAATTGAGTGTTAAATAACAGCAGGGAGAAACCTGGGGGGAAAAAGGCAGACCTAAAACATGCATATTGAAGAGAGGGTGAATACGAGAGAGCGGAAGAAAGAGAGAGAGAGAGAGAAAGAGGGAGAAAGATCCACAGAAAGAGTACTTACTCAGAATCTGTTTTAGTTTCTTTGTGGGCCCTTTAACAACTTAACAATGCAACATCTCAATTTCATGTGTTTCAGTCATCTTTTACTTTCCTCTTTGTTTTCTGGACGGGAGAGAGAGAGAGGCTGAGAGAGAGAGAGATGAGGACAGAAACGGGGCTTATGTCTCACAATAAGCTCTTCCCCACCCCGAAAGTCCTTTTTCGAAGATGCATATCATGTAAGCTGAGGAGGGACACAGACATTGGTGTGACTTGTCAAATGTCAAAGAGAACTCATATGTTTCCCCCAACTGTCCCAGTCCAAAAAACTTTTGTTTCTCGTGTGAAATTTCCTTTGGGCAAACGACTATTTACAGACTCCACTAATTCCAAAAAAAAAAAAATTCCAGAGACTTCCCCCTCCGAATCGGTGATTGTGTATTTCCACCCATTATTCCCTGATTTATTTCCCAACCACTCCTCCTTCCCTCCTTTCTTTTTCTTAATTAAGAAATCCCTTCATGGCCTAGTTTCACGTCATTTCCCGGACCAGTTTTTGTCCACACACATGTATGGAAACGTTTAGTTTTAGGACAATTGTATTAATGAATGTTATTTAATTGCGACTGTTTTGGAATTGTTCTTGAACGGGAATTTGTTAAAAAAATAATTACAAAAAATCCCTGACCAATGATGCCCAATGGGTTCATTCATAAAAAGCCAGGCTTGAAAGAAGGGATATTTTACTTTAGTAAACACACTCATTTTTTATACAATAGTAAAAATAAAGTAAATAGTAAAAAAAACGGGTTCAAGATTCATTTGCGAGGGTGGAGGAAGAAAAAGAAGAAAGGCAAAGTTCAGAGATTTTTTGGTCTTTGAACTCCCACAAGAGTCTTTTCATTCTCTCTTGTGGCTTCACATCCCATTGTTTGAATCTCTTCAAGAATCATACAGAGAGAATCAAAGGGGAAAAAAGACCAAGTATCTCCTACGTTGTAATACTTATTTACTTACAGGGGTGTAAAAGTCAGAAAAAGGGGATGAGGGCGTTGTTTTCACAGAGTGCAGAGACTTTTAGGAGAACCGAAAAAGAAGATGTAAGAGTCAGAATTGGACCATTGGGAAGGGAGAAAGAGGGAGAGAGAGAGAGAAGATGGAGAGGAAACAAGCTGTAAAAGGGAAAATGCATAATTGATATGACATTGGTGAGTGAGGGAAAACAAAGAGAGTGTCTTGGGAGAAGGATCTCTCTCTCTCTCTCTCCTTCTTTTTCATCTTTAAAGACTTTTTGACTTTGAGACAGAGACCTTTAAGGGCGTGGGATGAGTTCCCTCTCTCTCTCTCTCTCTTAAGACAAAAGAAGGACTACAACAAGGGCTGCAATACATGTGGTGGGGTGAAAAAAAAAGTTGTAACCGTATATATACCTTATATATATGACTAATACTACTACAAGGGAAAACCGACACAATTCCATTTTCTGAGACACAAAAAGTTTTTGAGAGAACACAGAAATAAGAGAGAGAGAAAGAGAGAGAAAAAGGATCCCAAAGAGTACAAAGTGAGACTTTGTCTTAGAACAAAATCAAATGAATCGAATTTCACTGTTATTATTGTGTCTCCATATGGGTCCAATCACCCCTAAGACCTTTTCTATTCAATTATTACTTTACTACTGACTCCTTGTCCGGCTTTTAACGAACAAACACACACACACGCAGACACACAACGGTCTTTATTAATGTACTTTTTTTTCTTGTATGTTCCTTCATACCATTCTTATCAGCTTTTCTTTCCCTCCCCACATTTTTTTTTCTCTGTCCAATCTCTCATTTTTTCCCCTTTTTGGAGGAAACTGAACAAAGAAGGGGAGACAAATTCTGTAGATTTTTACTAATAACTTCTCCATAAGACCAATGATAGGACCAACTTCTCAGGTTTTTTTTTTTCATCTCCTGACGGGGACCTAATTAGACGAAACCATGAAGGAGAAGCAAAAATTCCCCCCTCAGTGTCAATGATAATGTAACATACGTTTTGGTCCTGTATGACACTACAATGTTCTACTATGATTGACAAGCTAAAAAAAAAAAGAGCTCTCCTTCCATATTTAGTTTCGAAAAAAGATCCCAGTATGTGACAACCCCTCCGCCCAAGCTCCTTCGTCCCCTTACGTATAGTGTTGGTGTTTTTATTTGGGAGATGACAATTTTTCTTTAGTTTCTACTATACATATACAAATATCTCCCAACACATTGGGAAAGTTGAAAAAAATCTTATAATTTGTGTTCCTTATTTACAGGAGGAGCTTGAAAGAGTTCATGGAAAAAGAGATAAAAGTCAGACTATCCTAAGAATTTTGACCTTTTTCTCGGTAAGTTAATTTTTTTTACCTATTTCTCATTTTCTATGCTTTTTTTAATATCAAAGCCATTGACAGCATGTTCCATTTCAGGGTAATGACCAAATTCATTCAGTCCCTGCATAAAGGTATGCATTTCAACCAAAATTTACCGGCGCATTTAAATTACCCTCCACCCCACATTTTTTTACGAGGTGGGAATGGAGATGCAATAGTATAGAAACGGGACTTTCACCCAATCTAGTTTCAAGCCACTTTTTTTATCCAGGAGGCACAAGGAAATCAGAATATTGGCTGACTACACACCCAATACATATTAGATTGAAGTAGGACTTGGCTGGGAGATAAGGTGGAAAAAGTGTCAATTCCCACTTTTAACCAGAAGGGAGATTCACCAGACACGGTTTACACACACTTATGTCATATGCAATATGCCCCTATTACTTTACTATTGCAATTGAAGATGAAAGTATCTCCCTCCTCACTACTGGGAATTTTGCCCGTGTTCATGGAGGGAGACAAATCACGGGGGATAGGTTTAGGTAATCGTTGGTTCAGGAATCATCGCAATACTACCAATACAGATATATCTGAGAGAGATTTTTTTTTCTCCCTGGAAATTCATCTTCCATTTCTTGTGTACGCGGAAACGATTGGGAATGAAGTGAGGAGAAAAAATTCTTGGAAATAACTCTTTAGGCCTGTATATCAAATCAGCCTAATTCGAAATTTTTGAACGGAAAAAATGGAGAGAGAGAAACCCAGAGAGAGAGAGAGAGAGAGAGAGTGAGAGGAAAAAGTATACGTAAAAGAGTAGAAAGGGGAAATCTTAAGTCTTGAAGCCATGCAGTAGTTTTTGGGAGCCCCAAAGTATCCATCTACTGGTTGGTGTTGGTGGAGATGATAGAACTTTTGGTCTGTGCACAAGATAGTATTTTGTGTGATTTGTCATGGTAGAGGAACTCGACTGCCGGTGGTCTTCATCTAATAATGCAAAGAGCTTCCTGGGAAAAGGCAAAAGCACAAGAGAGTGGGAAAAAGGCTTCTTTTAGGGGATCTTCGTCTCTCTTTCTCTTTCTCTCTCTCTCTCTCTCTCTCTCTCTCTCTGTCGCTCCGGCCCGATAATTTAGCTTGTGTACCCATTCTATTACACACTACCGCGGGCTCATACAGTAGTTACGCACACACACGCTTCACAAACACTGCATCACTAACTAGTATCCAAAATGTATCGAAAAACGGTGGCATTGCCTACAAATACAGTTAGTACACACACACACACATCTTCTATTTACAAGGCAGCGTTTGTTACTTTCCTTTGGGGTTTGCGGTTGTGTAAAACTCCCGTCATACTTCCACCACTAAATTCTCCCTTTCTCTCTCTCTCTCTCTGTCTCCTTTTCCCGCTCTCTTCCTCTCTCTCTCTTACTCTCCCTCCATCTCTTTGTGTCCCTCCCCCTCCTCCCCATGTGTCTTCAGTGCAAGGGAACAAGTTTATGATCTTGTATCACTCACGTGTACCCTGTCTATTTACTTGTACATATGCCGACGGTAGAAGTGAGATTCAGAAGAGAAAGAAAGAGAGAGAGAGAGAGTGAGAGAGAGAATTTCTTCGTATAATTCCAGAGGAAGTAAGCAACGGAATCAGAGATTTGGTAAATACATATGATGCAAAGTCAAACTTAATCTTTTGCTAAACATTGTGGTGGAGAGAGTTCATCTTGTGTGTGTAGGAAGTAAATACAACCAGGATATTATATAACTTCAAGGGAGTTTGACAGGTTGAAAGGGGGAAAGCGAGAGGGAACGAGAGAGAGAGAGAAGAACAAGATTGAGAGGTATATAGTTTAGAGAGAAAAAGAGAGAGGGAGAGAAAGGGAGAAAAAGAGAGTGAGAGGAAGAGAGAGGAAGAGAAAGAGAGAAATGGAGAGAGAGAGAGAGAAAGAGAGAAATGGAGAGAGAGGGGGAAAAAGAGAGATGGCAATGGAGAGAGAGGGGGAAAAGAGAGATGGCAATGGAGAGAGAAAAAAGAGAGATAGCAATGGAGAGGAAGGAGAGAGACGGAATCGAAGAGAGACAAGCGAAACTTACCGTTAGAGCTTTAATGGAGAGACAAAGAGAGAGAAAGCAATGGAGAGAGAGGAGAGACAGAAATTGAGAGAGAGAGAGAGAGATGTAATCGACAATGATTGTAACAGAGAGAGAGAGAGCACGAGAGAGAAAGAGAGTGCGAGAGAGCAATAGAGAGTGAGTGAGAAAGCGTGAGTATGAGCAACAAAAAGGACAGCGGGGAGAAATGAAACGACAAAAGACATTGAAGGGATTACCTAAAACCACTACAAACTGGAATTTGTACAGTGAATATTAATATATGTACATACGAGTACGTATATATATACCCATAACTTATATCTATACAAAGATATAACAGTTACCTATATATAGCCTACGTATCTACATACAAAAGGGCTGAAGCACCAAAGCAATTGAAAAACATCACAGGATACAAGTGGAATCAGAGTTGCTTTTGTTCCCAAACGCAAACAAAAAGGGATGATCATGAAGTCATGAGAAGCATGTGACAATATTCACACACCTGAGAATTTTTTTCCACTATGCACTACAAACATTATATCTGTTTTTCTTCGTAATTATTATTATTAATCATTTAAGCTTATGCCGAACTGAGATCCAATAATTCATACGTACATACAATATGTATATATATGTACATATCAGCATAAAATAATTATAAGCTCAACCAAACAAAATGTGAGAGGCGATAAGGCAGAGAAAGGAGCTGATCCCGAAAAGTGGTTGATAGCATTATATAAACTTTTTTTTTCCGGGATCTGCCCCTTAATTGAATTATTTTTTATTTCTGGCTTCAAGAAAATTTAGATTGAGTTTAATTTAATTATCGTAAAACAAATTTGCTTCCCAAGAAATTCCTCGGACATTTTTGGATCTCAATTTCGTGGATTTGTGCTTGCAACGCGTGGACGCCATTTAATTGTAAAAATTATCCCCATCCAAAAAGTATTGTAAATATCTACCTTCCAATAATTTTTCTGATAAAAATATATTCATTGTAAAAATATCATTCTTTTGAATACCGAAAAAGTGTAGCCTGCATGAAGGAAAGATAAGAAAAACGGGAGCATCTTATCTCGTACACATTCGTGCGTTATTTTTATCAGTACGATTGTGTGTAAATTTTTTTACTATTAATATCTCCACACAGGGAGAAAATCTTATTTGGTTAGCCATTGACGTCAATTTGAAAAGTAAATATTGAAAAGTGTATTTTGGGAGTTCTTTTTTTTGTCTGCACGAGTGAAAATTTTGTGCATGAAATTATTTTTCAACGAGAGTTCCCCAGGCTTGCAAGTGGTCGCTTTCCGCCTGTAAAATTATTCGTGAAGAAAAAAAGCATTTTTAATACAAAACAAAATTGATAACATTTCAAAAATTAGTCAAATTAACGGTGAAACGTGGGGAAAAAGGATGTACTTAGTTCCCAAAAATAAAAAGGCCATTTAAAGTTCAAAGTGGACTGGAAACTTTCCGTGTAAAAGAATAGCCAAAAAAACACAGAAAAGACATTCTTTCCTACCGGAAGAATTTAAACAAAATATTAATTGTATAATTTATTTGTTTTTATTGGAAAAAAGAGAAAAAATGGAGACTGAAAGAAGAAAAGTTTGGCGTCAGAAATCCCGCTACCGCCGGCATATCCTTGTGGCCATGTGGACCATTTGGTACGTCTACTTCTTTTTCACCTCAGACGGGATTCAGCCCGTAAAAGGCATGCCTCCTCAGAGGAATCGGGACACGATTGACACCCATTCTTACTCCTCGAGTCTCAAGTGGCGGGGCCCAGTTCAATATTCAGGTCTTTATTTTATTTATTTTAAAAAAATATGCTCTATTTTTTACAGCATGGTCCTTTTTACATGGCAAATCTAAAATTTTGTGCGCCAAATTTGTATGAAATCCTGTATAATTCTTCTCTAAAATGGTTCTCATTGATGTCTATTTTGGCATGCGATTTATCCAAAATTTTGTGTGTCAATTTTACTTAGAATTGTTTATATTTTCTCTTTAAAATGATTCCTTCAGATAGTTATTTTGGCATGGCTAACCCAAATTTTTTTGCGCCAATTTTACTTAAAATCGTCAATAATTTATATACGTTGTCTTTAAAATGGTTGCTTCAGTTGGTACTTTTGGCTTGGCTATTAATCCAAATTTTTTTGCGCCAATTTTACTTAAAATCATCCATAATTTGTGTTTAAAATGGTTCCTTCTGATGGCTATTTTGATATGGAAAATCCAAAATTGTGTGCGCTATTTTTACTATAAAAATCCTTCATGCCTTTTTTGAAATGTTCATTTTCCTTTTTTCACATGCATCCATTCGAAATTGTCATCAGGTCCCGGAAATCAAGAGGAAATGAGGCTCCAAGCAACCGGAAATGACCTCACCTTGTCCGAAGATGGAGAAGAAAATTTATTGGCGGGTTACAATTGTACCACAGCCGCCATCCTCGACTTCCCCCCGGACCTTTTTACTCAAACGGAGCGGGAATCCGGGGCCGTGGCAATTCATTTCATTGCCTCCATCTACGTCTTTTACGTCATTGCCCTCGTCTGCGACGACTTCTTCGTCCCGTCCATAGAATGTATTTGCGATGGTAAGTACACATTTCCTCCCTTTCAATGGCAAAAAAAAACAATTCTCCCGTCATCACATTGATAATGGAAATAAAACTGTATTAACCCGTTCAAACCGAGCAAATGATTATCATTAAAATCGTCATTTCGAAGGCGTAATTGCTATAATTTCCGGTGCGAACGAATCTCCGTATAAAATATTAATTATTGCATTTATACGCAGAACTTCATCTCCCAAGCGATGTGGCGGGTGCCACATTTATGGCCATTGCCACCTCAGCCCCGGAACTGTTCACAAATGTGATTGGGACATTCATTACGGAGGGAGACATTGGCGTGGGGACGATCGTGGGCAGTGCCGTCTTCAATATCTTGGCCGTTTGTGCCTGCTGTGGTTTTGCTGCTCATACGGTAATTAAGAGACCTTTTTTTGTACACGATTCTGTAATTACCCGCTTTGTAATTTTGTATAGTAATTTTGTGTAGTAACCCCCAAAAATAATTAGCCAGTTCAAAGGTAATGAGACGTAATGTTCATTAATGGAACTTTAATGCCCGGCGGCTGAATTAGAAATGACTTTTTATGTAATTGTTTTACGCACTAGAGGGGAAATTATTAGTCCATAAAATGGTGGATGAAAAACTACAAAAAGAAATCCTCGGTTTTGTATATATACAAATTGTATGTATCTATATAATCTATAACCATATATGGTCAAAAGACATCGTGTATTCGTGTATAAAATACATGTATTACAAATCCGTATTGAAAATACATTCTTGTATCTTGTAATTGTATTTTCAAATGCAGATATTTTCTACGTGTACTTTGTAATTTGTATTTAAATTCACGAGATTTTTTGGGAGTATTTTGCAATTTAAAAGTGCACATTTAAAAGACAAAATAGAATTTGTAGGTTGTTAATTATGCTCTAAAATACAAATAAACGCATATGATACGTATTTTAAATACATTTATTTGCATTTTATATTTAAAAAATGTATTTTAAATGTAATAATTTGTATTTTTTAATATGAATACGTACATATTTGAATACATTAAATAGCTACGAATCTATTTTGTAATTTTTTTTGTTTGACATAAAATGCAATTGCATTTTGCAATTTGTGATTACTTGGGGAGCAGCTGAATGTACAAAATCGATAATTTATTAGTAAAGCCTCTCAGTTCTCAGTGTATTTGTGTTTTGTAATTTGAATTTGGAACTTAAAGTGTATTTTGGCCACCTCTAACTGTAATAAATGATGAATGGGGATTAACAGGCTCTCCCCTTGGAGTGGTATCCTCTGACTCGGGACTGCATCTTCTACTCCATCTCCGTCATCCTCCTGATTGTCGTCCTGGAGAATCAGGAAGTGTACTGGTATGAGGCTCTCATTTTGGTCCTGGCATACGCTGTATACATTATAGGTAATGCTTCATCATACAAAGCAACAATGTTCTATTTTATGTTCCATTTCATTGGGTGGTACATTTAAAAAAATTTACGTACATATACCCATGTTTAATTATCATTATTTATTTGTTTTAAATCCGGCAGTCATGTGGAAGAACACGGCTCTGAAGCGGTTCACAGAGCGGTGGGTGGGGAAGGTCGGGCAAATGTGTGGATGTTGCAAGGCCGGCTTGTACACATCCAGAGACGAGAAAACTCCGTTGCTAGGTAAATATTCAATCAAACCGAATACTTTTTATGGTATTACAAAGCTATATTTTAGGTCATATCCGCTTTACATATCGCCCAAGTATTTCCAAATACAGTGGACTCTCGCTATAGCAACAATGAGAGAAATGTACCCGAGGGAATAAAATACTCTGCTGTTTTAGAGTAACTGCAGATATAGGGAGTGCTATTACAGAGAACACACTTTACATGGTAAAGCTGTAGGGGGATTCAGCACTACTGTTATAGAGTAAGTACTCTTGCAGGGAGGGCCGATAGAAGGAGAGTCGGCTGTATATGGAAAAGTTGTTATATGGAACATTTAATATGTACACTACATGTACGAAGGGCAGAAAAATAAAGTTGTTTTAGAGAAAAAGTTGTTATGAGCAGAGTTGTTATAGACAAGAGTCCACTGTAGTCCCAAGAAATAGATTAAAGCATAATAATGTTGACACTTTTTTGCAACGTTCTGTTCGATTTTTTCTTCCACTGTGGTTTAATTAAGGAATATATAGAAAAATGAATTCAAATATGCCGCATTCTAAGCTATACAGTGGCGTCTCTATATAACAACTCTGAAGGGAAGGGGCAAAAATATTGCTACCGGGAAATGTTGTTATATAGAACAATAAATATGTACCTTACATGTACGAGGGGCTGGAAAAATAATGTTGTTACGGAGAAATGTGTTTATAAAGAGACTTGTTATAGAGAGACTCCACTGTAACCAAAAATGAATGCCTTGATGTTTTTCAGGCTCTGAATTCTCAGGGAAAATGCAGTCCATGTTCGCGGACGATGAAGAGGATGAGGAGAGGCGGGAGGACACATACGATGAGATCCTCATTGCCAAGGCGCTTCATCAGGAGGCGGAGAAAGCGGAGGATGAGGAGGGTGAGTGTATTATTAGTTATTCTGTTCTGCCGGAAATTGTACCGAGGAATTACATCACATTATGGGACATTAATTGCTTTTCAAATTCTTAATTAAACATTTATTTAATATATTAAACTTATAAGTGAAACAGAGTCAGTATCTGCTTTGGAAAAATAGGTAAATATGGGTGTTTTTTGTATGAACAGCCCATTACGGACTGCTAGCATTTCCTCGCAATGAAGGATGCTGGACGATGACGGAGTGGATTATCGGGTGGCCTGCCAGATTAGTTTTGACATTCACCATTCCGGATTGCCGGAAGCCCAAGTGGCGGAAATTCTACCCGCTCACCTTCCTCATGTGCATCGTGTACATTGCCCTACTTTCCTACGTCGTCTCTTGGCTCATGACGATTATAGGTATGGATTTAGATATTCAGATTACAAAATTATATTATACGAATTCCTTTTTTTTGTTCATACACGTGCATTTCCTCTCGGCACTTTGGATACAGTGGACTCTCGCTTTAACTGCCCTAAAGGGAAGGGCAAACATGGTTGTTATATGAAAAAGCTTTTATATAGGGAACATTTATTATGTGCACTATATATACGAAGGGCTGAAAAATTAAGTTGTTTCAGAGAAAAAGCTGTTTTAAGGAGAGTTGTTATAGAGAGAGTCCACTGTATGTGACATTCCGATATATTTATAATGATGTTAATTACGAGATAGTTTGCCCGGGGATTTATTTTCAAATGTCCAAAAATTTGTAGAGTGAATACTAAAGATAAGGGCACGGACATTCATCTAAATATGAGCAGGGCGTATATGTACAGGGTGTTTTTTTTCTGTTTTAGGGCATTTTTTGATATAGATGTACGATGTCTTAAATGTTCGTTTGCAGGTCATACCTTCGGAATCCCAGATTCCGTCATGGGTCTGACGTTCCTCGCTGCTGGAACCAGCGTCCCAGAGGCAGTGTCATCCATCATTGTTGCCCGACAAGGTACATTTCAAGCCTTTGATACTCATTGTTACTCGTTTGCATTCTCAAAAAATGCAAACTAAGGTCCCTTTTTTCAGCTTTATATATCTCGGAAGAAAAACTAAAGTAGGATGAAAGGGAATATAAAAGTCTCTTTATACACCCATGGCCATATGTATTTCTATGGTGCCGTCGACTTTCACTATAACAGCAACCTTCGAGGATGTACAGTTTGGAATTTTTCCTTGTCCGGAGGTGTTTTATTCCTGTTTGCGTACAAAACATCCTTTTTTTGTTTTTTTTTGTTTTGGCAAAAATCCTTAGATAAAATTTGGCATTAGAAATTATTGAGCAAATCGAAATTGCCTAGTGTCTGGTTGAGTCACAACAATTCGTGTTTTTTCATAGTTTCCCTTAAAATCTGTCTCCAAAATTTCCCTTAAAATTTGTCTCCAAAATTTTCCTGAAAAGTCTCGCAATTCCCTTGAAAGTTTGCGCTTTTGACCATTTCCCTTAAAAATTTGTTTAGTAATTCCCTTGAAAATATACTCACCATTTTTGTGAGACTTTGTTTGGCAATTCCCTGAAAAATTGTTTAGCAATTCCCTTTAAAATATGCGCTTTTCTCCATTTTCTGGAATATTTACTTCGCCGTTCCCCAGAAAAGTTGCGTTTTTAACAATTTCCCCCAAAATATTTGTTTCGTATTTCCCCTGAAAATTTGAGGTTTTCATAATTTCCCAGAAAATTTGTATTTTTAGAAATTTTCCTATTTTCGGGCTCGATATGATTATTTTCGTTAATTTATGTTTGGTTTTCCCTGAGCGAAATTTTGCAACCCTACACTTTACTTGCATATATGAAATTATGCTGTTGTATACATCAAAAAGCTGCGGCAAAAAATTACAATACTAATTTATCCAGATAAATTCCCGGTACATATATGCATACATATGTACATAATGTGAGAATTTGGGAATTTGGGAAATTAAATCAATTTTTGCATACAGGTCTAGGATCAATGAGCATCAGCAACTCGATCGGCTCCAACACCTTCGACATCCTCATGTGCTTGGGCCTCCCCTGGCTCATCCGGGCAGCGCTCATTGCAAATGAGCCGGAAGGACTCAACTTCATCCAGATCAACTCCGGAGGTTTGGGCTACTCCACCGTCCTCCTCATGGTCTCCCTCATTCTCCTCTACGCCATTATCGCCCTCAACAAATTCCAACTGGATAAAAAGGTGGCCAGTATTGCCCTTATCCTCTATGCCATCTTCCTAGTCGTCGCCTCCCTCCTGGAACTCAACGTCTTCTTTGATTTTAACCCTCCAACCTGTAAAATTGTCGGGGAATTGTAATTTACAAGTTCGTATAGTTGTAATATTTTGTTATGTACAGGGTGTGTCCACGGGAGCGTCAATTTTCCAACTGCTCCCTGGATACGCTGATAATACTAATAATGAATTTATTAGATTCAATTCATTTTTAGAAACTTGGAATAAATATTGACCGTTGATTATTTTTATTGAGATATTTTTTCGATGCGTATATATTTTTTTTGCTTAGGGAATGCAAGGATAAAATGATTATTTGGCATTATTCACTTTCCTGGCAAAATGGGAAGGGCATATATGCTTATGTTTATGGCTTATAAGCCATAAACGTTCGGAAATATTAAATTAATTGCTCGGCATTACTACGAAAGTATTGCCTTATCTATACGCAGCTGGATAACTTGCGTTCATCCATAATGGCGTAAATGAACGTATAAATTTTGTGTGCAATTTAAAGCGCCAATTTCATTTTTAGGAAGAATCAATTTGGATGCATTACCGTAATTTTATCCTCTTTATCCGTAATTACCGGGTAGAAACCGAAGAAATGGAAAAATTTCTTGTGTCATTTGTGGGAAAATGCGATAATAAACTGCACCAAATAGATGAAATCAGTCCACGCACTTGAAAAAAAATTTTCACTCCTTCAAATATTTCTAGCTATTGATTGGCCTAAATCTCCCTTTTTGTGCTTGAAAAATTTTTGGCATAGCGTCTTTCTTTTGGCGTATGCGTTGAAGATATAGTTCCATTCCAGGGTTGAAAGCGGGTTTAATTCGTAAAGCACAGATATGGCCCTAAATTTGTGGTCGGAATCCCTGGTGAGTCCCAAAATGTTCAAGTATTTAATAAAAGCCTTTAAGGTCGGCTCAGTTTTTCAGGGTCATCCCTTTATTTGGAATCAAGCGGAAGGATTGGCCGAGGTGGCACGGGGAAATAGGGAGAAGATTTGGACGCTGAACATGATCTTGGGCTTGTTCCATGCCATTTTCGTGATTTCCCGAGGCATTCAGACACATTTGGTGGACGAGAGCGTGTCACTTTTCATGAAGATACACATGCGCTTTGTGGGGGCCTTCTTCGTCCTTGGATTGGCTCTTCATGCGACGGTCATCAAATTTAGGGTGGACATCGCCCAGTTTACCAACCAGAACTTGTTTCTGGCTAGTTTCTGCGAGAGTAAGTTGATAGAAGAATACGTATACCTATACACATAATTAGGAAAAATAGCCGTCTATACTTTCAATTACTTGGTTTAGATCGGTCATGTATTTTGTGATGAGAAAAAAATAATTTTAAAACCAATTCTAAATTCTTTTTAAAGCCAATTCTAACCATGCGCAGTTTTGATAATCAGTTAAATGTCCTGCTACCCGAAATGAATTTACAGTATAATATAATAATAAATAATACGTTCGCTGATTAAAATAATTTGCTTGTTTAGAAAAAATGCTTTGTATAAAGCAATTTCCTAGTTTGGAAAAATTTATTCGTATAAAACAATTTCCTTGTTTAGAAAAATTTCTTTGCTTAAAACATTTTTGTGTTTCAAAAAAGGTCCTTGAATTTTTTTTATTGTTTAAACATTCATCAACATAATTGCTTTGTCTTAAACATGATGCAACGATTTAACAGCAATAATATTCAAGTAACCGGGATGTTCTCAGGAAAAAGTTCCTTTTTTAAAAAAATTTTCTTGTTTAAAAAAAAATTCTTGTTTAAAAAAATTGCCTTGTTTAAACAAATTCATTGTTTAAAAAAGCTCAACAAACTAATTGCGTTGTTTTAAACACGATACAATGATTAACAAATTGGTTCAAGTAACTTGGTTGTTCACAGAATTGAAAGTACATATACAAAATTGAGTGTATTCACGATGTTCGTATGCAAAAAAAGTAAGAAACTTCAAATGCTCTGCTTATATTAGTTTAAAATTATATCAGGCAACGTTGCAAATACATTTAATGCAGCAAACTCAGGATTGTTATACATTGATATATTTTGTAGAAAGGTTCCTCATCCGCGGAAGTAAGTCAATGACATTGACACGTAACGTGGGAAAATTTGCCGAGGGTCTAACCAAGTCCACCAGTACCATCGCCGTATTCGTTGTCTTGGTATCAATTCTGAAACCGCATTTCCCGGAGCAATTTGCGTCCATTTGGCCAGGAGCAAAAACGTTGGGAATTATTCCAAGACTAACCTTTGCCGGGGCAACGGCCTATGTCCAGTACATATACCATTCTTCGGCCATCATCACAATTCTCACGGGATTTGCGTCCTTCACCACGCCTTTGGTCATGCTAAATGAGCTCAAGTATATTGATTTGTAAAGTCGACTCTCCCTATATTGGTCCTCCCTGTAAGAGCACTTACTCTATAACAGCAGTGCTGAATCCCCCTTACAGCTTAACTATGCAAAGTGCGCTCTCTATGAGTGCACTCGCTATAACAGGAGTTACTCTATAACAGCAGGGTATTTTCTTCCCTCACTCACATTCCTTTTACTATAACAGTACTTTCTTCCTATAAGAGCATTAGCGCCTAAGTCAGGTATCCCTTCAACATTAACTTTTTCTCTATAAAAGCACCGGAACTCTATACCAGCACAATTTTATTATTTTCTCACTGAAATGCAAATATTTACGCCCAATTGTGTACATTTTGTTATAATTTGGAAAATTATCAAATTTAAGCCTGAAAATAATCTTAATTAATTAATATTAATATTTTTTTAACTAATTCTCTACACCAGCAGTTCGCTATAAGAGCAATTTTTCTGGTGCAGATAGGGTGCTGTTATAGAGAGAGTCGACTGTACAAATTTTTGCTCGCAGTAAAACATGTTAGAAAATTTGTGTAAAAACGTGTTTGGTAAAAAAAAAATATGGGTATAATGACTGTAGCCACAACACGTGCCAAATCACACGAGACAACCTTCGACAATCGCCGCTGAAGTTTAAAGTCTACCGCGTTTTGGGAGTCCAGATGACGCGCTTTAATCAAATTTATTGCAGCGTCATCATCCCTTCGGCCAAATTCCTCATGATCCTCTTGGTGACCTTTTGCTCCTACGCCGCTTTGCGCATGAGGCTGAGTGTGCGCTCCGTGGGTTTGGGCTTCATCGCATGGTTTAGCATCACCTACTTGATCATCCTTTTCTCCCTCCTCGCCGAATTTCATTATCGAAGCTCCAGGTTGATCCTGAGCTGGAAGCGGCAGCCGGATTGTTGGAGTGGACACGTTCTCCCTTTAGTTCGCCGAGAGGTGAAGGCTGCCCGGACGTTAAGGGCAGAGTTGAGGTCATTTTATTTTGTAGATCGACCCATGATCCTCACCATGATAAGTTCCATTATCCTTAATAGCATCAATTTTCTAATTGCAAATTAGTGCACACCACGAATGATACAAACTATTTGTCTGAAACATGGCTCCTTACCTTTTAATAGATAACTTCAGCTTTCAGTCAGAAATATTTTCATCAAACTCACTACTAAAATTTACGTCTTGACACCATGGAATCACTTTTTTTACACATTTATTTTGGCCTCTCGGTAGTAGAATGGAATCTCGTTTTTAGCAAAAATTGTGCTACTCATTTCGTGAACTTGGCGCGGAAAATTGTCATAATTTATTCCATCTGAATCCTCATCTGATTTGAAAGGGCCATTGTTTCTAGATCCGAATATCCGAAATAAAATTATCCAAACAAAAGCATACATTTTTTTCACGGCGGCCGAAACATAACTTGTTCGTATCTGGAAGCAAAGTGAACCAAAATCGAACAAAAATTGCGTCATAAATTTAGATTTTTTATTAATGTGATATAAAACTCGTATACGGTAGAGTCTCTCTATCAAAAGTAGCTCTATATATATAGTAATGCGGGGCAAAAACAGACATTGGGGAAATAATGAATAGCTGTAATATTGGACTAGAAATTTTA